>JAAGKR010004090.1:0-65855 GCA_011419295.1 Clarias macrocephalus
CGTCTCTTCTGCTTGTTGCCTGTCCTTAGCAGTGGTTTCCTAGCAGATATTCTACCATGAAGGCCTGATTCACACAGTCTCCTCTTAACAGTTGTTCTAGAGACGTGTCTGCTGCTAGAACTCTGTGTGGCATTGACCTGCTCTCTGATCTGAGCTGCTGTTAACCTGCGATTTCTGAGGCTGGTGACTCGGATGAACTTATCCTCCGCAGCAGAGGTGACTCTTGGTCTTCCTTTCCTGGGGCGGTCCGCATGTGAGCCAGTTTCTTTATAGCGCTTGATGGTTTTTGTGACTGCACTTGGGGACACTTTCAAAGTTTTCCCAATTTTTCGGACTGACTGACCTTCATTTCTTAAAGTAATGATGGCCATACGTAATTTGTAATTTGACACCGACACACGGACACACTCTTTTCACCCCCCCCTCCCCGGCTTCACTCACGCACACAAACTCCGCTCGGTCGCGATTCTTTTCAAAGGTAAGGTGCTGGTTCATTAAAAAAAAAATTTTTTTTTTTTTTTTTTACTTTACAGCAGTGATTCCGTTAGTATGCACTGACGCCAGTGTCAGAGAAATTTCTAATTTTTCTGTTAAAACGGTGCTTCCATTGTGTGTGTGTGTTGTGAAACTTAGAAAGCGAGATGGGGAGAGGGAGGAGGAGTGTTACTGTGTAAAACGAGGCGAGGCAAGGGGCTAATTCCACACACACACAGCGCCTGCACGCACAAACGGAAACACTTATCTGTCGTGATTTTTTTTTTTTTTAAAGGTAAAATGCAGGTTAATCTGTTTTATTTTCACTTTATAGATTGTATCAATTATTTTTATGTATTTATTTTTTTGGGCTGTGGAACGAATAATTTGAAAATAATTTTCATTATTTCTTATGGGAAAATCTGATTTGATTTACGGAACGAATTATGCTCGTAATCCAAGGTTCCACTGTATATACATACATACACACACTGCACCGATGTTAACATATTTCATCATATCTTTAAACTAAGGAAATAATTCATGTTAACGTAATAAAAGGTTTTCAAATTATTAATATTACTGTAGCAATAACCCGCAGCAGTTTCTTCAGTCTCAATATCATTGCATTCTTTCAACTTCACTGTCTGCTCGTAAACTTTTTTTCTTTCTTTTTTTTTTTTTCATGTTAACCGTTTTGAATGAAATGCTCGAATGAAACCCGATTCAGAAACTGTGAGAATTGTCCACCGCATATCCCACACTCACACGCTGTGACAGAATAGTGGGTTTTAGGTATTTTGTAATAAGATGAAACCTAAAGGTCTAGACACATGTTGCAAAGACCACGGAGGTTAAAAAAAAAAAAAAAAAGGAAAAAGAAGAAAAAAAAAAAAAGAAAATGAACTTTGTGTTCACTTGCTAGGCTGCTCAGACACAAAGAGGCTTCACTCAGAAAAGGAATGCGTAGCTTAGATAATTATGTGGGAGGGACGGTGAGAGTGAAGCTTGTATAAGCTTTAGGTTCATACTTTGCACATGTATGTACCTGCACATGACTGCCCACATAAATATTAACTTTATTAGAAAGTTAGCATCTCAGCGATGCACCAATTCTACTTCCCACACTTTACAGTACACATTCAGCGTCAGTGCACATAGGCAGCGACACCAGCGATAGTAGTCAGGAAATAACTGTGCAACCGAGCGTATAATTACTTTTGGCCTCCTAAACGTGTGTGGTTTGCGTGCTCCTGTATAGTTTATTCAATGTATATTTAAGTTCCTGAAAGAACACAAAAAATGTCATTTGTAGCTGTAAAACCGTGTTTGTAATGAGATGTAGCTGTTAAAATAGCTGATCACATCCTCAGTGTGGTCTGTCTGTTCTAACAAACAGAATTGCATCAACTTTTGGTGGCTTGTACACCACCCAGGGTTACAAGAGAGGGCAAGCCTTGGCTGACTAATCGTAAAGTTTAACAGAAATAAAGGTCAAAGAGTAAATGAGGGCCGATCAACAGGGCGATAACTTCTTCAGCATTCGTGGAGAGATATTATTAGTGCATTTTTTTCTAGTAATGGACGTCATCTTATCAAACAGACATCATTTCCTCAAACAAAAGTTTGTTTAAATGATGTAAAGTAATGAAGTAACTCCAGTAGATCTGGCAACCCTCATAACAATGAAAAAAAAAAAAATCTAAAATAAGGAACACCACAATGGATGAAATCATATTTTTAAAATATATAAAATGGATAATGATTGAACGTGGGCTGAGTTTAATCAAGGTGAGAAGGATAAAAAGTTCTTAAAGAACTTGGTTTACTGATTTTATTTTGTTTTTCAAAAGGGTGCCAATAATTCTGGAATCATATCTAACAAGTTTCCATATAGGGTTAAATATAGTTCTAAACATGTGACGGTCTAACAGAACATAAAAAATAAAAAAAAAACATTTAAGCCTATTTTTTAAAATTGCAAAATGGATAAATTAAACACACGTACACAAGCATCTCCTCTAGGTACTGACTTCAGAGTGAGCTAGTAAAAGATGTAATCGCCCCAAAAAATGCTTTACGAGAAGTCTTCTCTTTAAGACCCAACAGAAATGTGAGTCTGGACTGATGTGCACAGGTGTTCCGAACTCTCTATACCGACCGATAGCGCCTGAAAGTCCTGAAAGTCCTTCCCATGACCACCATGCGGGTGCTCTCGCTTTCAGTCACGGTTAACGGAGAATGTTTAGCTTAAAAGGACTTATTAGACATTAGAGAAGTATATAGCTAATATCAGCTAACCATATTTATAAGGGATGCCAGTTGTGAAAATATTAAACAGGATTTCAATGAAGTGTCAAATATTACACATCACAAATAATGGTGATGAAAATTATAGAGCGATTGCATATGTTCGCTTGAGAGAGATGATAAAAAGAGAGAGACGGTGAGACAGAGAGCGAGAGAGAGTCACTGCGGATATATTGCCATGTGGACATTAGACATCAATTTGCAATAATGATCAAAAAGCAATTGTTATACTTTTCCCCCTCACTCTTTACGTCTGTGGAACTGCCTCAAATTCCTCCATCCAGCTGAGTGGTTGCGATCGCAGCTGCAGGCCAACAGTTCCCGCACAGCTGGTAATATTATTACATGGTGCTCTTCTATTAAAAGTATTAAAATTCAAATGGTGTAAATGCTCATTTTCCTGTCTTTATTATACTATCAGTTCTGGATGATTAAATTATTTATCACGATATTTCAAAAGAGATGACGAGCGAGGGAAAAATCAATAATCGCACGAGTCTGTTCATCGCTTAAAAGGTGCTTTTGGACAAACGTAGCAAAAATTATTATTATTATTATTTTTTTAAAAAGCATCCATTTTCCTCTGGTGGAGAAATCCTTACTCAAGAAATGCCACCTGTATAAATAATAAGCCTTTACAAGTTAAAGCACTGCTGCGATGACACTCCTGTATTAGACTTTGGTATCCTCAAGAGATGAGTGTACTGATGCACGAGGAGATTTTATAATGAATACGCAAACTTCTATATAGTAGTATGCATCAGACATGCTGAGGAAGAACGTGCTGCCAGAGAGATTCCCGTGTGAGACTGGTGCTGCGTTAACAGGAGGTGTGTGTGTGTGTGTGTGTGTGTGTGTGTGTGTGTGTGTGTGTGTGTGTGTGTGTGTGTGTGTGTGTGTGTGTGTGTGTGTGTAGTCATGCCCTCCGGCTGCAGCTCCAGATGCCTGACATGTTTCTTTGATCCAGTCTCAAGTTGCTGCGCTGGGTCCTACTTCTAGGAAATAATCGACATGCCGAGAAGACGAATGTGGGCTAGGATGCCGCTACTGAGAGGAATGCCTGCTGTTTATCATGGCGCAGAAAAGACCCAGATCCTGAAGTTTTGTGGAATATACAACCTACATTTGCACAGGTTTAAAAGACAAAGAGAGGGGAAAAAAATTGTGCTCATCATGACAGACAGCGAGTATCAGGTTTTCGTGAGTCAGACAGGTCAGGCCAAGTAAACAATAAGGGAATGATGAGGAAGAGTTCAAACTCGAACCATTAAACACAGCTGACCTCATGGCTCATGTTCAAAGATCTTTCAATGGAAAAGATTTCTCTCGGCAGCTGGGGTTATTAAAATAGGAAATTCGGTACAAAACCTGAGCCAAGAAAGCAAAATATCCGTCAAGGACTTTTGGTAATGCTAGAATGAACTAGCTTCTGTGGGCTGCTTTGTCACAAATCGTTGAAATACAACACCGGTCATGTGGGAGGTAAAGGCTTGCAAATCAAGTTTTTTTTTTCTTCTTTTTTTTTTTTTTAAACATCTAATGTGGAAAGAACTCCTTATTGGAAGTCGAGAAACTCCCTCTCTCAGGCTCATATTGTGGAAATGAATTTGTTGCTCACCAGATTTATTACGCTTTACTCAATACCACTGTACAGTATATCCAGCAAAAAAAATAAATAAATAAATAAATAAATAAATAAAAATTAAAAAAAGTGTCATTTTTGTATTATCTTTTTTTTGTTGTTGTGAAATTTTCTGGAATAAAGGTCACTTTCTCACCCGGCGCTCTGCAACTTACTCTCTGTTTCGACGAGCAACGGATACTGGAGCCAATCCAACAGCCTTATAAGGTCGTTCCTTCCTCCACAAGTGTTGTATTAATGCCAGGCGCATTTCAAACACTGAATGGGTGCCAAGGGAAAGCAGGAAATCTGTCGTATATCTCGGGAGATAAGGAACGGTCGGCATCTTGGGTACACACACTACAAAGCGCTCCTGTCACGGCTGTTTCCTGTGTACGCTCTCTAATAGCCTTATCTCCCATTGTCAACTTTATGTTATCTGCAAAGCATGTCCAAGCTATCTGTATTTCTGTCCATGTCACACATTCTAGTGAATCAGACTTAAAGATCTGCTTCCATGTGACTTACTGTACTAAGTCATACTGTTTTCTAATAGGAAGGTTATCATTAACGTCACAGAACTTACAGTAGTAGTGGTATTAATACTGTAGATTCTCCTTAGACAACTTTACATACACAAACACAACATTCATTTACTCAAAAGCTCTAATTAAACACGTGGAGTTTGCCGTGATCCTAACTCCTTTTTTTTTTTTTTTTTTTTAAGACCTCATCATCCAACCTGATGCTAGACATCTCTTTAAAGTTCTCCTCACCTGAATGGTTACTGTACAGCCTTGAGCCCACCATGAGGTCACTATGGATGATCCCTCATAAAACCCTAACGATGGCTATTCATGTTGTTCCTTGGATCGCTTTAGGACTTAAATGCTGCAAAAGGTTTTGCACCCAGGAATCCATCAATGACCAGTTAAGAATTACAATGAATTCAGAAATGACTCATGCTCATATTCATAGGTTGCTCAGACGTTCTTGGACACAGTTGCACTTTCCTTACAGTTATGGAATGGAAATTATTTATAAATCACACTGTCTGGTGTGTATCCACAGTAGATGAGGAGCTGAGTCTGGTTCCTCTCAAGGGTTCTTCCTCGTGTCGTCTCAGGGAGCTTTTTCTTTGCCGCGCTAACCTTTGGCTTGCTCGTAAGGGATTAAAATACACGTTTTAATTTACCTACATATTTATGATACTAGGACAAACTAAAGCATGTACAACCTTGGACAAATTTTATGCATCATCGACATGAGCAAGTCAAATGATCTGCTTTTACATTTTGGGTATCGTCAACTCGAACTGCAGAGACTGATATAGACAGATGAAACAGATTTACCTCATGGCAAGACAAGGAGTCTTTTGAGACAAAGACAAAGTTGAGCCTTTGTGAAATCTATTTGGCTTTCTAACCTCAACCCTGACAATTGTGCACCACATGGGCAGGCCCACCAGGAAGCCCATCCTCCAGCCACACGACTGATAATTGCTTGCACATTCTGTTCTCAAAGCCACATTCATCTCTGTCCTTACTACAGTGCGTAGACACTTCAGACATCTATCAATGTGTGAGAGTGTGCACACTTTAAAGCCTAAAAAGTTTCATATGTAATCCATAGGAAGTTCAACATTTTGGACAAGAGTTTGTGGGCCAGAGCGCTCTTGCTTTCACCCTTAAATATCTGAATAAATCTTAAATCATTGTAATGGCTTGTGAATTTGTGCGTCAACAAACATACACATTTGTTTTGTCTTGCCATACCTGTGAGGACCTTAAATTGATCATTTTTGTAGCAAACGCTTCTGTTGCTTTTAACATGTCCAGTTTTCGTTTACCAAAAAAAAAAAAAAAAAAAAAAAGGACACAAAAACATACCCCACACACACTCGCAGGTTAATAAGAGTTTCTTAAAACGGTAAAGGCCTAGTAGACGTAATTGTCCCTAAGCATATTGCGCTAGGAGCAAAGCGCTCTGACATTCTCATCACAGCGTGATCCCCGTCACAGCGGGGCGGCTTGGCAGCTCACTGTGCTGAGGATTACGCTAGGACTCCTTAACCTCTCTGCGGCTCTCCAACACCATTACTGCATTATTACAGCTTATCAAGGACAGGAAACATCTGACTGAAACATCAAAACGCACATCAGTAAATCTAGGACAATACACACTGCTCTGAAAGTCCGTCAGTCATTACAGATGATTGTATTGTTTTTCTTGTCCTGATGGCCCAGTCACTGCTAACAGCTCGAAGACTGCATTACTGCCGCCTTTTATTACTGGTGCTAAATCTTCAATGCAGTAAGACAGATGTCCATTGTCATGATGAGGGTAAGCAAAGGCTGTATTCCTGTTGCGTCAGCAGTCTATTTAGTTCAATGCAAAGGCGTGAAAGTCATGTTCGTGCGTCCGGCTGTGACCTTGGATGCTGCAAGTCCAATGGAGAACCCCAAAGATACATCAAGATGAAAAACTGTTAATTGGCGCTTCTACAGGTAGAAATATTCTTCCTTGCTATAAAAATCATCCAGTTAAATATCGTTTTTTAATTATTTTTTTTACAATGCATTAATTTGTGAACTTGATGAACATAGTGCCTTTTTGTGCACACACAGATGAAGAAATGCTACCATTACCAGATCATTATCACTCACACTGCTAATTAGGTTTAATTATAAAAGACTGAATCAATTTGTGGGATTTATGAAACAAACAGATGGCACAACCGTAATTCTAATGATACTCCAAATTAACCTGTTCCGCTGCTGAAATTTTTATCCTTATCAAACGGTGCGCCTCTATTAAATTACACACGGCTTTCCAGGTCACTGATTACACATTTTCAGCTGCTCCTGAAACTCCACAGCTAGAATCTTGGCTCCAGCTTTAATCTAAGGTTTAAAATAAAAAAAAAATAGGCCATAAACTGAATGTGAAAAGCCTATTACGCAGCACGTCCTAAACTTTCACAAGCTGGTGAGTATGTAACAGATGCGTTTTATGAGATTGTCCGTTGGGCCCAGGGCAACAGTGGCACTCAGGCATAGGTCTGACATATATTATACATCACTCAATTACATTAAGGAGGAGCGGATGATATGATCAGATCATCCTACACTGCACCGACACCTAAAGCTTGGCAGGCAATTCCATGTAGTGCCGAAATCTGGATTTGAGCCAGCAACCTGTTTAATAAGGCTGTTTTTACTGAGCTGCTGGTCACCTTAAACAGATTTATCCTTCTTTTTAGGAAACAAAAGGCTCTGTCCAGAACTGCAAGGTGTTTGTCCACACTGGGAAGCCATATGATGAACAGAGAAGATTCATTCAGACGGAGTTTCAAGTAGAAAAAAAATAGCATTGATGGTTCTCATTAAATCACGTAGGTTAAATTTAATAAACGGGGACGAATTTTAAGTGCCGAAATTAAAAAATTGTTTGTCCATGTATCAACCTCCGCAGCAACCTCATTTCCCCTCTCGTTTGTTCCAACCACTCAGCATCACCAGTATACTAATCACCAGCTTGATCATCTTAATTTAGATGTATTTTTATGACTAAATGATTCATAGGTCACTGTGTGGTTTAACAAACACACACACGAAAAGCTGAAACTGGTCAGGTATAGGGACTGAAATGAAAGTGAGAGCCAAAATCCTTCTGGGAGCCTAGCGAACTAAATATACAAGAAAGTCTGGCTCTTCGGATATAAAATATTAAGAAACGTGGGGTGGTTCAAGACTCTTGCACAGTACTGGACTGTACTTTGTGCTACTTTACTTCTGAAAGGGGAAAACTCATGTAGAATCCTATATAGTAACTTTTCTTAGTGGAACTTTCAAGATTGCAAAACCTTTAAGGAAATAAAGTTAATCTTTCTGCTGCTTCCCGGGCCAATTGCTTGGCGTGCGTTTGAATTCTGACCATGACACTGCCATCTATGGCCCGGGAAGCCACGGGTTATGTTTTCTGAATGACGCAAATCAGTTAGAGCGACTGTCTATCTCAGAGCTTATGTTTGCAGAAGAGGGCAGTAAGCAGCATGTTCAGCTCTTTAAAAGAGGTATCTCAGCAAAATGGCCATATTTGGGGGGAGAAAGTTTAGTACACTTTCTTTCTGAGCGTGTCTGCTATTTTTGATTCAATTGTTTAAGCAAAAAAAAAAAAAAAAAACTCATTCCCACCAGCACAGAAAGTATTATTTCCTTTTATTCAACCATATAAAAAGGGAATAATGTCTGTCTTGAATTCCTGCCCAACCCATGCATGTGTCTCTGTGGCTGACCACAAACAGAAACAATGTCTACGAGTGACCGACCTCCACTTCAAGTAGTAGCGGGTCAAAGCAAACACTGGGTGGCTTGACTGTGACCCAAGTCTCTCTCTCCTAGTCTTTAATACTGGCTTCCCAAAGCTAAATCACTTTCATCTGGTGTAACAGAGTCTCTGAGCAATCTTGTACTCAGTTTATCAAACGCATAAGTAGCAGACTCTTGGCCAGATGTTATGTAAGCCTCTCGGGTTTACAGGGTCGTTTTAGTCTCTCTCTCTTTTGGAGATGGTTGTTGGTTAGTCCTGGGAGAATATTTAAAAATCCTTTAACTATAAGCGCTTGTGAGAATTCTCTAATCTGATTGCTCGTAACTTAACTGCGTTGCAATTGTGTCTCAACCTTAATATACATTCTTTCTAAAGTAACAACAAACTTTTTCAAGGTAGTATGCGTCATTTCTTAATTGCTTGTGTTGGAGAAGTATAGAAACCATTACTCTTCAAACCTTTCTTTTGGAACTTAAAAAATAAAATGTAAAAATTTATGTTAAACCCGACAACTTCTGCACATTTTCATTTACATAAGGTCTCAAGAAAACAACAGACAAATCAAGATTTCCATGTATTTATACTACAGTTATACCAAAAAAAAAAAAAATGTTTAGAGGCGAGTAATTTTTCAAAATTTGCAACTGTAATGTCAAACTTTTACATATATATAAATATATGCCCTCAAATACAGCCTGCCATCATGTATTCATGATACACCCCTTGGTAGCTTACAGTTTCTTGAGTCAAAGATTTTATGTTCTACAATATTCTAGAAGGTTCTTGAAAATTCATGTAAATTCTGCTACTCGGTACTGAATCTATCTGGAACGTTCTGGAAAATGGGCAAATTTGAATAGTTCATTAAGCAAGTCACAAAAGCAAGGTTTAAAGGTTTCCACTTTCTGCCCAGGAACAAAAAAAATAAATAACATTTTTTAGTACAAATTTACAACTTTAGTATAACTGTAGTGAGTCAGAGAAATACTTTACAGAAGACATCCCGTTATTGGAAAATAATCGACTTCAGGTAGAAACAGTAACACCAGGCCACATCGTAGCACTCATGCAATGATTATTTTCCTAGAACAGCCTCATCATGAGTTAATCTTTACTCACACACACACATTACAAGCAGTAGAAATGTAATTATAAGTCAATTTGACAACAGGCACAAGTTAATAAAAATGAATAATAATCTCAGAAGGAAAGGCTTCTCAAATGCTCAGTAAGAAGTTCTTGGTGCAAACGTCATCAGAAGCCCATCCCATCCATTGCTTAACTACTTAGAATTTTATAGAGCCATGTTTTGACTTGCATACCGTTCACACACATTATGTGGGAATTTTAACAATATGCAGTGTCAGCAGGTGTGAAAAAAAATTGACACTTTTCCTGAAAATAAAATTATGAACAAGCTGTCCTGCTTGACCAGGGGTGGTGAATAAATAAATAGCTAGATAAATAGATAAATAGCTATTTTGCTATAATATGCTGCAAAGTTAAGATATACTTCTCTATTTAAACCAAAGGTTTGTTTATGTACAATAAACTAACTTCTTTTAAAAGTGTTAAAAGTAACTAGGTACCAACAGCACAACGTGCGTCCTTAGTTTAAATGCATCTTCCGTACATTTTTGTGATAAAATCAATACAGTAGACTGTAAAGCAAAGTCAGTCATACCCAGATAGACTGCATATTGTATATTCCTGGCTGTAATGCGGCAGCTGCACATCCATGTCTTGTAATAGTAGATGCGGAAGCATGCAAAGGGATACATGTTCATCTATAAGATATGTGATATAAGATCTGTTTATCTCCCGCGCTTCCAGGAATTTCACAGCACCTGCATGAACATCATTGATTCTATTCTCGACTTGGTCTACTCCAGTTCAAATTCCAAGTACGTATATAATGAAACCAGTGCATTCTAATTCAAAGCTGAAAATTATCTTCACCAAAGGACAACGCAAAGCACTAGGAGAAGAAAAGTAAAAGCACAGCTTCAAATGTCTTAAAAGTGCTGAATGGGCACTCATCAATTGAAAGGCTTCAAAAACTCAGCTCGATTCTTCCTCTATTCTTTGGGCAAAAGTGAAAAGGGCCATGAAATGGAACTGGCTGCATGCATGCCTGGTTGCCTTGGTGAATTACCGATAGCATCAAACAGTTTTGTCAGCATCTCTGAAGGGGATTTCTCTCACACACACGCACACACACAAACACAACACACCACACACACACACACACACACAAAAGAACTACAGACATGCACTGGCATCCGAGTAGGAACGGCAACATTTCACAAAGTTTCAGCCATTTTGCGTTTTTAGAACATATTTAGAACGAGAGGCCATCAGAAAACAGGAAGAAGTATCTACAGTCTGAAGTTAAACCTTTCATGGGGTGAGTCAGGCACAGAAGCACTGACCTTGTCTAAACGGCTATAGACAATTAGCAACCCTGCTACCCATAATTACTGCTAATCACTTCACCTTTGACCCCCCGTAATTGCTTCCTATCAATCCGTGTTGCTGACACGGTCAAGCAGTAAGGGGTGAAACATTCTATTGACCCACTGCCCCAAACCAAACAGCGTTACCACTATTACTCTCACAAAGACTGACCCCATTGATTTCAGCTCTGGTGAACAGTGTAGTCAGAAAACTGAATATTCTTTTGTTACAGAACTGAAAAGCATTGCATTGATAATATAGTCCATATGTGGAAGGTGGTGAAGCCTAAAAGAAAACATCATGCAATCCAATATGACATTGTTCTGGTTATCTTCTGCCTTACACCACGTGGTGCCAGTCCAAAAAAACTGACTAACTGATTACCTAACCTCTTTTCCAAACTTCTGACTGGACTGGTACAGAATATCTAAATATTAGTTACATCTTGACTAGAAATTTTATTGTGCCTAGTGCCACACTAAAATTTTTTAAATAATATTTTCATGTCACATTACAAGAACTACAGTAATATTTGGCAACTCACTATACCTAGTATTTACATGGCTGAACTGTCAGTTCCTTCTTACAATATAAAAAAACATTCAAGCCCATCTTCAGTATAATGAATCGCCCCAAATAATTTAAATATGTGTTTGGTGCAAAAGCATGAAAACATTATACCCAGGCATGGTGGTGGCAGCATTATGCAATTGTGCCCCTTTAGCTAGGACTGGGGCTTTAGTTATTATAGAGGGATTCATTCATGGCTACAAACACTCTACCAATCTATTTTGACAACAAGCTTGAGGCTTCCAATCTTTGTTTTCATTGTTCAGCAATCGGACCACAATGAGAATGAGAACTTTTTACAGGACATTCCATTACAATTTGATAGATCCAGAATACATCCAACAAATCATGATGTGCTTAGTTGGTAGACCTTTCCCCAAAACGGACTGAATGCTGTAAGGTGTATTGCTTTTGACTTGAATTTTTTGTTGGTTGCTACTGTACATTTCATTTAAAGCGCAAAAATGTGTGCCATGACTTATTTCGTTTAAAAATTTCACATTAAAACAGTCTGCAATATTTACCCAAGTGTGCAGATTTTTACAGCCAATATATATCCTTGTGCAAACAGAAAATCTGTTGGATATTCAACGATACCTTGTGGAAAATCTTCATTCTTTTTCTTGAAGATGGAAACATTAGAGGAAACGCTCCTTTGTGTCTCAGTCAAAAATGCAGAGGTGTTCATAGCTGCAAGCAATAAAATACAGACAATGTTCAGACTTCTTGTTCTCATTCAGCTCAGATATGGCATACTTGTGTCATCATGTTTTATACACAGATATATATAACATTTTCTCTCAAAACCTGGTTAGCCCCCATATACAGTATATGCCAATAAATGTGGCGCTACGGGACAAATGTGGTGGACAGAAATCACAAGCATTGTTGTTCTTCAGAACGAGAGCCTTTTAGCCTGGTTTTCCAAATATTATGGAAAAGGCGCAACTTAAAAAAATCCAGTGTATAAGATGCCGCTATATGTACTGTATACGGTTTTTCCCTCAGCTGGAATGTACTGTATAACTATTCAGAAAATGGATAACTAGATTGCTCTGACTCCTCTGATGCCCATGCATTTTCGAGCAAAGTTGCAATGCATGGTTAGCTTTAGTATAGTACAGGCAAATGATTACCTTTTAATATAATCAAAATACATTTGTTGTAATAGTAGCAAAGTGCACTGGTTAAATCCAACAATACAATAACGCATTAACCAATGTGAAGTCAAGGGGAGACAAACCATCATTACTGAAAATGGCTCTCTTTTGGATATGTTTAATGATGCGTAAAATAATGTTGCAAGGGTTTATACGCTGTAGTGGTAAGAAATAATGAAAAACACAAGGCAAAATTACCTCCATATATAACGTTCTATCACCTAATCCCGCAAAAGTAAGTATCCTATTGATTTGTCACTATCCAGGATTTATTTTCCTATTGTGAATATAGTCAAGACAGCGCGTAAAGGTCTACAGAGCGTTCCATTATTAAAGAGCAGGTTATAGAATCATTAGACAGGCCTAATGTGCTACTCATTACATATTAACGCCACTCAATGCAGCTAAGGTAGAGACCGAGTTAAAATGTCTCACGGTGCCCATGGAGATCTTGTACTGTAAAACACACAGTCCAGACATTTACAGGTCAAGCAGGATACAGAAGGCGTGCACTGTCCTACTCGGAGAGGTTTCGATAAGAGGAAACCATCGATTAGCATCCAAAAGTCACACCTGCCCTGGGGTGTGCCTGTTGTCTCCAGAAAAAGAAAACAAAACAAAAGAAAGCTTGAGATGATATTTTGGTGGCCGTTTTTACACTGGTTTTCATTGCCGGCGCTCTGTTATTTGTTACGGTTGAGTGCGAGTCCCCTCCACATCCCGCTCTGTTTGGCACGAAGAGAAGGAATCCTGACGTCGTGCTAATTAAACGGGGAGCCTTGCAATATTTTTAGCCGGCGCGGCCTTGATACAGCTGCACGCTTTTATTCAGGGTGCACGAGCAGAGTTCGAAACCCTCGTTAGGTGCCCTCGCTGCAGCGCACTCGCACAATGCCGTGCCTGTCTCTGGCCTCCTGAGCGGCGGCTTTGTGGATGAGGCGCTGAGCAATAAAACCAGCAGCCCTAGGCACGCTGCCTAAGGCACTGATGCGGTTTCAGTCCCAGCCAAGAGTCTCCTAAAAATATATCAGCAGTCTTTCCCACTGTCTTACTCTTTCTTCCTTTTCCTCATACCACTTCTTCCTTTGTATCTTCCTTCTCTTTTCGTTCTCATCCTTCCCTTTTTCACTTACATAATATGGTGAAGCATGAATTGGTCATAAATGAAACAGACAGGAGGGAGGGGGAACGATTGTGTATGTGGGTACTTGTACAGATATAGATACTGGAAGAAACAGATACTATCTTTGTTGCACTCATAAGCTTCAGAGAAGTGAAAAAGGCCCTGCATGTGCTGTGTCAGGAAAGCGTGACAAGGGAATAATCCAACATTTGGTAAGAGCCCACATGTGGTGGTCTGTGAACACTCCTCAAAAGTGAAGAAAATGCTTATGTTCCCCCCCCCACTCAAAAATCTACACCTGCATATCAAGATTTAGATTTACGCTTTATTTATGATAGCGGTAAGATACTGGTAAGATATTCTATAGCCAGCCAATATAAATCCAATAAAACATTTCTTGCTTATCCACATTTGATCCATAGTCGTTTCAGAAAGCATTCACATGAACTTTAAAACTTGGGTCTGAATTCTGGTTCATAAATCAGAATTCACTGATGTGCGCATGTCTGTTCGGGCTGTAAAAGTGCCGGACGCTGTAAAAACTCCCATTGTGTCTTTATTTCCTTTGTTATTTTAGTGTCTGGAGGCTCTCTGCAATAGCTGCCTCACTGACCTAGAATGAGAGTCTGAGCCTGACTGCGAGCTCTTCACAGGCAAACAATAAAATGTCTTTACACACAAATTAGCAAGGATGAGGAGCTTTATTAATGATTTTCAAGTCACAAGCCGTTACATCAGTAACCATTTGTGACAAAGCTCAAGAGACAGAATGCTGGATATTTAAAATAAAAAGTGTTATTGGAAAGCTGTCCTTCCTTCTGCCATTCATTAAACAGCATGGAACCAAAAATACACTCACTGACCAAACCTCTCGATGAACTCTACCTCGAGTCAGAGGAAAAACTACCAATTAAATCATTATCAGAACTGTGATACGACTCCATTGCTCCCATCTGTCAAAAGTGCTCCTCCTCCTGTGGCTTTAACCGGCTGAAACACGACCATCTGAAACCAATGAAGGCGGCCTGCAGCGCGCCGTACTATTAAGAGCCGACCACATCACTTACAGTGTGCAGAACAATGGGTGAGAGGGTGGTCCAGATAAATACAGAGCACTGTTTCAGGTTAAGCTGGCCTGAAAAATGCAGAGGAGGGGTTGGCTGAACTGTTCCTCCGACTGTATGTTACCACTAACCCACTAGCGCTGCTGAAAGATGAAAGGCTAGGGTAGTGACTATTTTCGAGAGTCAAAATGCACCCCTAAATTTGGAACTGTTTGGACAACTGTGCCAAGCCGGCATTAGCTAGCACTTTTGGTGCCCTTGCAGTTTTATATTCTTTTCCAGGATTCTTGAGGTTTTCTTTCCAGTTTTAAAGTCTTTTCCACATTTTAGTTGGAATTTTTGGTTGGAGTGCTGATTGGAAACCCAGCCAGGAACATGCAAGACCATTAAAATATATATCAGAAATTCTATTCTACATGGACGAGGAGTCGGTGATTCACACTGGAGATATTTAACAGGGAAAAATAAGCACTTTTAAATTAACTCAGCAAGATGTTTTAAAGAGGCAAGCAACATGTGTGGAAGTTCCACGTACTTTCACTTTCATGTGGGTCTCCTTCCCTTAAGAGCATATGAATATTACAAACAATAACTGCATTGTGTCTGAGATGACCTCCCTTATAGGGGTGACGGGTCACTTTCACATGATGCGTTTCCTACTATCTACTGCATATGGTACGTCCATTATGTCCTCCCACCTTAGGTGTGATTGACACAGAAAATACAAGCGTGGGAAGAAAAAGAGCATCCGAAGGAAATGGCTGATTAGCACTGTCCTTGTGACCTCTCTTCAGTCTAGCACTGATGGCAAGCATGCTTGCCCTGTCCAGATGGATCAGCATGAGGAACTCATCCTTCTCACCGGGACAGAGAGCTCCGGCAGCTCTGCATTGTGCTCATAAAGAAAGAGAGGCACAGAGTGATAGAACCTCACAAAGCCCATACACACATCCGAATGCCATCGAGGAAGTTTCTATAAGCGGTATCTGGGCATAACTTTTTGAGGTCTCCCAAAAACCCCTGGCAACAGTGATACCTAGATGTTGGCAAAAAAGCATTTAAGAAATCTGTGGGTGGAGACAGTAAGTGGCATCTGAGTAGCTGAGTCACTGCTGGGAAATCTAGGTATACACTGTTAAACTTTCATCAGTAAGGCCATTATAATCCATCTATAATCCTCGCCTCAGGTGTTTTCAGATGCCTAGCCCTTTAGAGACTAGTCTCAGGGTACTCTGGGAACCGTGCCCAGACCTCCCAGCTGACAGGATAGGAAACAACCAGGGGTCTGTCTGTCATGGGGTTAACCCTGAACTCCCACAGCAGCAGCCTGCTGAGAGGTCCGCTGACCTTAGTGTAGCAGGAAAGCAACGATGATGGAAGTAACAGGAGATTTCCAGCCACAACTCCCTTTTTCTCAGCCCCAGATCTGTCCCGGATATGCAGGAAGCACAAAAAAAAAAAACCTCACTGTGGGTTTCAGGATTACATCAGAGGCGGAGCAGCACACAGTTAAAGGACGACCGTTACGCGGGGCCAGGAGCTGCTCATGCAGAAGCAACGATAAAGCCCGCGAGCTCTCAAACAGTCAGTCATTCAGGCTCCTGTATTACGCAATGCCGAACAAGGCACGCCCTTAGTAAACTCGCACTTAGGTGGATCGCGAGGGAGAAAAAGCTGCCAAAAGGATTCCTATTCCCATGTGAACACACTGACAGTAACATTTCTTTGCTTTAGGACAAAGCGTTGTTCTTCTCTGAAATGCTGAGTCATGTTGATACATGCAGAAATGTGGAAATGCTGAGGTGTCTACGGTGGCAGCGCATACCAAGAGGCAGCATTCTTTCAACAAGGTTTTAACTGCTGTACCTGAGAGAACCAGGAGGATTGCAACATAGAGAAATGCACAATATAATGTAAAATAAAAATGCTTGTCGTAGGAATAATACGGTGGGGAAAAAAATGTGCAAAAAAATGTCAGATCTCGATACAGAGCTGACATTGTGGAGACTTTTGTTATAGACATGGACCGTCAGAAGTAATCTACTTGCTAAAATATTACATGCTTGTTATAGATGATGTCACACAGTGGGCTTGATATCAACAGCAGTTGATGGTTGCTCAGCAGACAAGCAGATTCAACAACCAGAAAACAAAACGGTTTCACTTCATATTACATAACTATTTTCAGTTCATTCTGTATTGTAGACCGTTTTAAACTTAAAGCTCTCCACGGTAATACGACACACCTCGATACTACAAGACGAGCGATTCGTGCTGAGGCATGATATGGCTGACGATTGAATGAGATTTTTACTAGGTGGATTCATAACCTTTCCTGCAGTTAAACATACTTTGTTAAAAAAAAAAAAAAAAAAAAAGTACAGTAAGCAAAGATGGGACAACCGAACACCTCGTACATCTCACAGCTGAATTTTTATTTACATTTTTTTTTTTCGTCAGGGTTGAAACATGGTACGCTATATCGAAAAAGTTTGTTAGCAAAGGATAATCATTTTATATAATTCTATATTTGTTCATTTTCAGTATTAGGGCACTTATCTAGCTGGCTCACTACACACTATTACATTAGCTACTTTCTAGCTTCGATGATCAGGTTTCCAGATGATCAAACACTGAATCGGGGGGCTTTTAGTTGCCTGGGGGGATAGCTTGAAGATACATAATTTGATCAATAATGGATAAAAAGGGAGTTCTATCTAATAACCTTTTAACAAGAGATCACTTGTGTATTAGCACTACATCCAGCTTTGTCACACCTGAATGGAATCTTTTTTTTTTTTTTTTTTTACTATACATTATTATTCCTTTCCCCCTTCTTCAAAACACACTACATAAGATGGGTTGCTATTCTGCCTTTGCACAAGATGCATGTCTAATTGCCTGGGGCAATTACAGCCTAAAACAAAAGAATTACTCAAGTGAAATTAATGCTTCACACTTACTTGGGAGGACAGAATTTCTAAGCATGTGCTTGTGAAAAGACTTGCCTTTCTGTTCTTAAGCCTCACAAATATTACAAGTGATTTTCCTGAACATGCCCGTTGACCTTCAACCTATATCCAATAACCATTAATCGTTCCCTCTAGGCACATTTCAAAGCAGAGCTAACAAGTTCTGAAAGGAAAAAAGGAAAAGAAAAGGAAAAAAAAAAAAAACACCACTGGGGTATGTAAGTACTGGTATCTAGAGCAAACAGAGACAGGATCTGAAGCTGGTTATTTAAACATTGCCACTTGTCATGCCGTTTGATGCACGTTTGATATCAACCGCTGAGTCATAGGAAGGCACAAGGACATTTTCACAAATATTTGTTTTTCGCTTCATGACCTGTGTGTGGAGTTTAGCCTGGCCATATACGACTGCATCTATTGAATGAAACTTGACCTTTTTGGTACTAACCCCTCCCCCTACTACTGTACTAGCAGCATGGTGGTATAGCACCTCCAGGATAGAGGGTTCAATTCACATTTCGATTCTGTGTGCATGGAGCTTGCATGTTATCTTGCTTTGTGGGTTTCCTCCAGGTACTCGGGTACATCCAGATTGGGCTAATTGGTGTTTCACGTAATGTTTGAATGAGTGTAAGAGCATGAGTGCCCTGTGCTGGACTGGCACCCTGTCCAAGATAAGCAGTACAGTCCCCAACATACGAACGAGCTTGTTCTTGTTCGTAAGTCCAACAAACATTGTCTAGGATACTAACACAATTGGCTATACAACTGTATAAAACCAACAGGTCCCATGATCTTGTCAAAAGATCTTAAGGTCTTAAAGTTAAAGACACAATGTTTCACATTAATAAATGAAAACTTTGACAATAGCAAGGCTCCATACAGTACTTCAAGGATAGAGTTCATGAGTCAAGATGAAAGCACTGTGAAAAATTTGTTATTGGAGAAAGGGGGCAGAGTTGCACTTAATATCAAAGTGTAAAAACATCTAAGCAAGTGTCATGCACTAGAGATTTAGTGTCGATGTCGAGTGATTCATCTGCCATTTGTTATTGCACCTCTATATTAAAAATGTTTGCAAAATAAAACGCAACAGACTCGTGCTGGCTTCTGTTTGTAAGAAATGAGCAGCAGGTGAAGGAATTGGGAACTCTCAGATCTTCAGGTGGGACTGTTTATTACTCAGTCTTTCACCTGTTGGCCACTGAAGATTAACCACAATGCAAATAAAAGTGGAAACCCCCTGTACGCTTCTGTACAGTGTGTACTGTTTAAATTCGCAGGTGCCAAGATGTTCAGATTAATTGTGCCTGAAAATTCAAGCCTGCTCCGTTTTATTATCTCACAGCAAACACTTTCACACTCCAGTCTCCTATGGCAACCGTGCCACACTTATCTGATTCGAGGCTGAAAGGGTTTTTTTTTTTTTTTTTTAAGAAAGAAAAACTTTGAGGTAACAGGCAAACCGCATGCCTGTGTCGTGGGTTTTTTTTGTCAAATGCTGTATTGTTATTTATAATGTGTAGTCAGCAAATGTGCATGAATAAATTTACCCTCCATCTTCATCCCGGCAGCGGCACACCTGCTGATAACACATCTGTGTGAAAAGATCCAACACTGTTTCCTTTTCAGTCTTTCAATATGACCCACTTTCTAGGCGAAGTCAGACCTATCTTTAATCACACCTGCTTCTGCTGAAGACTGGAAGCTAGAAATGATGGTCATGCTGGTGACTGGGGGAGCGTGTGACGGAGCTAGAGCGACACGGTTACACCGTACCCCCTCGACCACATGGTGTCCTTAGTAACCTTCAAGAAGGATGTTCGGGTGCACTTGGCAAGAGGACATATGCTTTCTAGAAAAGACAGGTGCATCTGCATATTGCTGTACAATATTCCTTTTATACGACAGTTAATTCCGGTCCACTGATCTAATTGCATCAAGAGTGCTCACATTTACTCTAGCCACACTGGGCCATTTCACAGTTTGCACTGTATGTCATGTTTACCATATAGATTCCACTTCCTAGTTTTGAAACAGGACCTACAAGAATGTTAATGACATCATGGTGAATTATCCCTTTTAATCAGGTTTCTCACTTCTAATACAAAAGCTCATCAGTTTAGGATGTGAGCTAGCTACCTAGCTATTTTTTTTTAAAATAGCTGAAATTTCAGGTACACGATATTAATGTCTTGTCTAAAAAAAACCTTAACATAAAGCGACATTGCTGACTACAGCTGTGTTCCTACTCCGAATCACGGCCGTTCAGAATGACTACATGTGCGATAAATATATTATATTTGACGTCTATCAGTTTATATACACCTTTCTGTACCTTAATTTACTCGTACAATCAATAACAAGGAACGCCGTCCATTTAATTCTAGTTTTGCTAATATTTAGCGCAGTTGCTTTAATTACATTGCTGGAGATAACTGATGAATTATTACAAGGAAGAAATAAAAGATAAAAAGTCACACGAATGATTTGAGTCAGACAGACCGTCATCACAAAATCATAGACAGTGTCCATTCAATTAATTGCTGAACTGATTTAAAGTGGTGGATCATCTTTTTTCCTTATTGGGTATGAGGCAGGAGCTTGAGCTTTAGATAAAGATACAGATTTTGTGCACACAGTTATACGCATCCATGATTTTGAGTAAACACACAGATATTAAGCTCCAAAACCCAAGTCATGTGTGAACATTCTTAGATCTACACACACAGATTTTGAACAGTGAATGGTTTCTTATAGGTCTGCTGGCGAGGGCAGATGAACACGTCCGGCACGTCACTTCACAAGCTCCTGTCGGCAGTTCCTGAGCTCAGCCAGTGATTTCCAGCCTCTCCCTCTCAATTAACAAGGGAGAAAAACAAATGAAACATCACAGGCTCATTACTGAAAAGCTGTGCAGTCCGAAGCCTTCAGTCGTCAGTCGGACATCGTCATGGTGACCACACATGTGCACACACGTGCGCGCACACAGTCTATCCACAGAGCAGCTGGTGGACGGGAAACGGACTCTGTCAGAGTCAAGGGCCGTGCGCCTGCCACAGCAAGTGAATAGAAGGAAATTTGTCGCCAGTGGGAAACCAGAATCAATTGACTTTTATTTTACGCACAACAAACCCTTGTATCGGGGAGCTGGGTAGAGGACTCGTAGCAGCAAACTTTTGTTGTGTGTTTCCAGTGTTGGCAATGCAGCTGTCAGATGTTTAGTCTCTTCCCTCTGTTTGTTATGCTTTCATAGCTGAGCGGGTCAACTTGGCCTTGTGTTAGAAAAACCTTCCTTAAATTCATTAAAGATCGCAGATCACACGTAATCGGCAGGTACAGTAAGCGGCAGCCATTTGTGAACCAAAACAGTGACATTTCCTCGAGAGGTTTGCAATCGCAACTCCTTAGTAATAGCAATAGAAGTAAAAGGAAAAAAGGGAAAGGAAACGGACAAAGGAAGTTCATTGTCTCTCATTTTGACTAGACTTACATTGTCTGCAATATGGTCAAGAATTCAATAGTCAAAACCTAAATGTACTTTTAAAAAATGTTTTTCTTTATAATAATTTAATTTATTATTATTATTATTATTATTATTATTATTATTATTATTATTATTATTATTAGTGGTAGTATAGTACATCAATAATAATAGTATCACTATTATTATTATTATGGGGCAGTGGTACTCCAAAGGGTTAAAACTCTGGGTTACTGATCAGAAGGTTGGGGGTTCAAGCCCCAGACAAGTTCCCACTGTTCAGCCCTTGAGCGAAACCTATAACCTCATCTGTTCCAGTGGCGTTGTATCCTGGCTGACCCTGAGCTGTGACTCCAACTTCCTAACTGCGATAAGTGAAGGTCATTTCACTGTGCTGAAAGGTGCAGGTGACATATAACTGAATAATAATAATAATATAACTGAATAATAATAATAATAATAATATAACGAATAATAATAATAATAATAATAATACTACAGGGCCTCAGATGGTGACTGAAATGTTCTTATTTTATTTCTTTTTTTATCCAGTTACCAGTGGCGTCTGCCTCCCACAAATAAATCGAAAAGGTGTGTAGCAAACTTTAAAGCTGTGAACCCTTTCTCCTTCTTTCCTGTGTCTGCCTGCCAGGCACAAAAGTACAGGAGCGCACATAACAGTGTAAAAGGCCCGCTTTCAAGAGCGCGCGCAAACATAAGACAGTTTTCACCAGTAAGATTCAGCCAGTAATTAAGTCGTCATTACCAGATAATGCTAGCAAAGGACAGGTAACTAAGTTTCTTGGGAGCACTGCTTCAGTTTAAATCTCAGTGAATACATGAGCTCACCTGGTTGTGTAATATTTAGCTCCTAAAAATTCGATATGGCTTCTAAATATTTTAGGTTTTGGAGCCAACAGATTCTAAAGGTTTATGTTTTTCTGGAGCCCTGTAAGGCCTTATTTTGGTACAGTCCATCCTAACGGTGGTTGGTTAAATTTGCTAAAATGCCTGAGATTTTTTTTTAAATACTGAAATGGTATGTTTTAAAACGCTTACAATCTGCTTTATAGGGCGAAACTGGGTGTGGAAGCAGGCACAGCCGCTTTAAAGTTCCCCTTTAAATAAACATTTTCTCTTCCAAACGTTAATCCTCTAACCCACAGGGCTGCAAGTGACAAATTCAAGCTGATCGAGAAGCAACTTAAAGAGCTGTCTCAGAGAAGGAGGCAATTGATGAGGATGCCCTTTAATCCTCCTGAGTGCTCTTTCCAGTGTGCTATGACAGCAGCAGCATTTTCAGGGCTTGTAAAACATTGAAGCGTTCAACGCGGAGGTTTAAGCATTGACTGGATGGAACTTTCACTGCACACTCCGTTAAAGAGGCTGTTGTGTGCCGAGCCTGTCTGGACGCCTCGATCGAATACATAAAATAAGGTGACGAGCTGCAAGCGTGAACCCAGTGACTCTTACATTGTCTGCTGCGTTTATGTCACAGCACAATCACTGGGAAGCACATACACAGAGAACTGCCTGCCAACGAAGTGATAAATCTCCAAGATTAGAGATTGGGTGACAGCCCAAAGTCTGGCCAATGCTGCCATTGAATAGAATGCTATAAATTACAATTATTATTATTAAACTGGCTAGCACATATCTAGATGGATTTTCACCATTCTTACAAGCAGAATGCGTCGCGCAATACTTCTACAATATGGAACACTAGACTTCCACTGTTGCTTTGTGGAGATGCCTATAATGCTGAATCTTGTCTCTGGAGCAATACATCACTCAGAATAACAGCTCACTCTTATGATGATGAATATGGAGACGACATTTTTATTGAATGCCTGATCCTTCTCAGCAGGCAGGGGGAAAGAAGAGAACCGTATTAGCAGTTCCATAAAGAGGCTGCTCTTTGACACAGTTAAGGGGCTCACAACGGCAGAAGCAGGATAGGCGCCATTAGTCACTGTAAGCCGCTGCTAGAGGGGCGTCTGAGGGATGATAGATTGTTTGTATATCAAATATTAGATTATAAGACGGTCACACTAAAGTGACTAAGCAAAATGGACTACACAAAACTGTGGCCACAAAGTTGGAAGCACACAGTTGCCTAGATTTTCTCTTTATTGGGACTGAGAGGCACGGACATGTTCCCTGTGCAACATAGCTTGCCAGGGTTGGAATGCAAGAACTTGACCTCAACCTCACTGAAAACCATTTTGAGTAAATTGGCTGACTTCATTGCCCAATGTTAATTATAACAACAAAGGGGGACTAAATCAATCTGGACTGGGAGGTCCAAAATGCACAAAATTCACCCATATAGTGCAAAGTATTTAATTTATGTAGTGCTTCTCATAACTAAGGCTGTGTTACAATTGCACAGAATTGGATGCACTGAACTAAAGAGCTAGAGAACATGGGCATACTGTAGCACAGAAGGCCAAGCAGTCTCGAGATCTCTAAAGATCATGGAACCAATCCAACTGACACACTTGAGCCTTAGCCACTTATGAAGAACACAGTCAGGTGAAATCTGCTGCTGAAGCTTTTTTTTTTTGGAGTTCGGCCACAACGGACAACAACATTTGAGAAGTGAAGAGGGAAGAAGAGGAAAGAGAAGAAGAGGATGATGGTTTTCTCAAAGTTTTACATGCCATACATCTACAGTGAACCTTGCTCCTACCTGCTCATTTCAGTTTCCATACCACAGTGGTTTAAAATAATGCCACAGATAAGAGATTTATCTAATATAATGGACAACTGGAAGACGTAGGTCAGGGAAAACTAATCTGATGAAAGCTCATTAACACTTGTTACTGGGGCTTATGTGAGGGCTGGGTGGTTCGATAGACTAAAGACATTTGTTGTGTGAGGGACCTGGGTACCCACTTCCTAGTTTGAAGAGGGTATCTGAGTCACAATTTCATGTGATTTGGTCTCTTTATGTTGGCTGGGATAGTTGTCCAGATAATCATTCAAGAAGTGATAAACACTCTTAATAGTGGGACTTGTCGTCACTCCTGCTTGTGGTTTAAATGTACAGATCATGTACATGGTTGGAAGCTTCTCCAGTATGGTTTTAGGAAATAATAAAAAAAAAAAAAAGTTTGCACATCATTCCAAGGCATTGGAATTTTTTTTCCCCATAGGATTGTTCTGTTTACTCTCAGTGAAAGCATGAGGAGCTTACCAAAAGGAAAAGCCTCAACATGAAGTTGTCGGTCCTTCAAAAGGAGTCGGTTAAGGTGGTTTGGGCTTCAAACCTTTTCAAGGACACCCAACGGTTGGTTCCTGATAGAACAGTATCAGGGATATTGCACTACATGAAGATGCCTAGAAAGGTCCAAGAACCACTTCCAAGATTAGATCTCAAAAGGGGCTTGGCAATATCTGGGGGTCCCCCAAAAGTATGCTGAATAATATAGAAGACTTACAAATAAGGAAAAATCAGAAGTAAGATGATAAAATAAGGTTGAAAAAAGTGATTTAATAAGCCAGCTTCAGGAAAATAAAATAAAATCTAGTAATCAAAGGAACTGCTGTGAACCAAGGCAACTGCTAAAGATATTAAAAGGGTCTGTTTCACCCAGCAACAATCTGTGACGGTCGACAGAGCTATTAAATAAGAATGGAAGTGAGAAGACAAAATCGTGTGAATATTTGGAGCTAAACCATCCAACATTTGGCTGAATATGATCTCCAGGGGAGCCTGTTCCCATGGGAGCCAACCTTTTCCATCTGTGCGTAACTGGGTGGTAGGACAGGCTTGGGCTTGCCCTTTCTCTTGTAACTGATGAGAGCAGCATTCTAACAGAGGGACATGATGCGAGATGTGGGAGATAATACTAATCCTGCTCTCATTCTACAGATAGAAAACCTTAACATTAGACCTAAAAACTTGCACTATTGCAGTCTCAAGTGCAGAATGAAGCAAACATCAAAAACCCAATTCCATGTAAAGCCTATTGTAGAGTTTTCATTGGATACCAAAAAATCTCTTGAAGTTTAGTAAAGAAGTGAATGATGCTTGCTTCACTTCAAAGTCACACTAACGTTCACGCCTGCATGTAATAACTCTTAGGACACAGTGTGCCTGTCCGGTTGGTCTATCAAGGATGCAAAAATTCAACCTTGGCTACAACTTCCATGTTTCCAAGTTCTGCCTCAAGGCCAGTCAAGGCCATCTCTCACTGACAAATACAAGGCATCTCAAGGTTATCACCATCAAAGGTGGCCTAGAGATCTTCTGAAATATTGTATCTAACAATGGAAACATGAATATTCTGTTCGAATACCTGCCACCTACTGTGCAACAGGAAACCAGGCTCACATGTACAGTTTGCCACTGACAGAAGGACAATAGCAGGAATTGTTTTAATTCTTACCCATAAATCACTCGTGCTACACTCATGTTTATGAATGTGTAAAATATTCATTGTAATACTCAATTTAACAAATTTCTATAGGATGTTACAGAGCCATTTTCCGTATCCTTGTTTTAGATTTCCCTTGACATGAAAGCACTCCTTCTCACTGGAAAATCTTTAAATTGGCTGTTCATAATTCACTGCGTACTCGCTCTTGCTAGTATACCACTGACGTTTGCTTTCCACTGCAGGGTTATATAATGCATGTGCGGGCCCTGAATCTGGCCCAGTTCCATTGCAACACAGGCCTCTCTATACACTGCCTTTCTCTCTCCGCTCTCTCTCCACAGCTGCCTCCCTCATTTGCCCCCCCTTCCTAACAGCAGCTGACTCTCTGCATGCCCCCTCAGCGTTCCTAATGAGCGGCTTTTGGACAAGATTTGCGGCTTTCACTCTCCTGCTCTCCCTGGCTTTCAGTGGCTTTCCTCACAAGCCATTTGTTTCTGTTTTCTTGGCGGCAGGAAAGTGTGAGTCCAGCTGACGCACACCTGCTTAGTGGGCATGAACAGGACAGCTTTAGAGTCAGAAACATGACTTTTTTTTTTTACCCGCTCCACAGGCCTCCTCAGTCCAGGACATAAGGAATTGAGATCTTTTCAATAGATGCATCAAACTAGCGGAAGTACTGTATGCATTTGAGTCTTGGCAAAGGAATGACACATGTACAACAAAACTAGCCCTTTCCCCAAATTGATTAACATCATTAGTGAGCTGAACTAAGCAGGTTATTACAGAATATTCATTTGTTCACAAACCATTTCCAACACACAGTACTCTGCAGAGTCAAAGTCATGAGCCACCCCTCAATTTTTGTTGCCTCCAAAAATCAAGACTTTCCTTTTTCATGTAGACTTGAGGAATAGTTCTCCAGTCGTCCTGAAGGACTTTTTTGTCCCTCATCTTCAAGTCCAGTCCCTGTACCTGAGCAGTTTCAGAGAAATGTTCATTTGTTAAGCCACATAGTGACCTATGAATCATTCAAGCATGAAAAAAAAGCAACGAACTTAAGGCATAAACCAGTGAGAAACATGTCCAGAGGAATGACTGATGATCAGGCCAGTGTTTAGTATAATGGTGATGCTGGATGGTTGGAAGAGAGAAGTAGGGAAATGAAGTCGCTGCTGAGGTTGGTACAAAATTACAATAAATAATATTATTAATAAATTGGGCGGCACGGTGGTGTAGTGGTTAGCACTGTCGCCTTGTACCTCCAGGGTCCGGGTTCGATTCCCGTCTCTGTGTGCATGTTCTCCCCGTGCTTGGTGGGTTTCCTCCCACAATCCAAAGACATGAAGGTTAGGTTAATTGGTGTTCCCAAATTGTCCGTAGTGTGTGCATGTGTGTGCCCTGCGATGGATTGGCACTCTGTCCAGGGTGTACCCCGCCTTGTGCCCTAAGTCTCCTGGGATAGGCTCCAGGCCCCCTTTGACCCTGAATACAGGATTAAGCGGTATAGATGATGAGTGAGTGTGTAATAATAAATTGTATCTTTAGACATTTTTGCAGCATGTCACAGTCAAACATTTGTTCCTGTTTCTTTAATTTAATCTACATTATTTAAGTTCAGGTTAATTTAATATGAAGAAATTAGGATGGCTCAAGAGTTGCGCAGTACTGTATGGTTGGTTATATACAGTAGTAGCCATTCAATGCTGTGGAACATATATTTATTTAATTTCTTTTACTTTATACCAATACGTCTTAACCTCTTCTTCAAAACAGTTAAGTGAAACAATTGCTCATACAGATTTGTACACACTTTCCAAGTCATTTTCCTCATTCATTACTTAACCAAACATAAATCAGAAACAAAATTGTTTTGCTACTAAAAAGGGGAGAAAAAAAAAGGAATCTCTGATGCCTAAAACAGTAAGGGGGATATTTATACACAAAGTGTTCTGAATGTTTTATGCATTGCACTTGTCCTACACTGGACATAACACAAGCTGAGCTGTTGTCCAAATGGGCTTTCATGGTCTGATTGATGAAGAGTAGCCATCACATGGGGCCAATTCACCCTGTCTCCTCTGCAGGACATCAACCACCAAAAGCGCAAACAATGTCTATGTAAAATCGTTCCTAGAAAAACTGCCCACACAGCAATAGACCCCATTTATTCAACACTAATAATGCTCATAAATCACTTTCCTAAATGAAAAGGTATCTGTACAAACACCATGAGAGCAGTGTGAAACCAAATTTCACATTCGGATCCTGGAAAAAAAAAATGGTGCAATGACTTGGTGTAATTTTAATTCGGTTGTGGTACATTTATTTGGCTAATAAAATGCGTAGTAATATTATTTCCACATTATATAGTCAATGGCAATGCAGCTATTTAAAGGAGTAGGACAAGCACTGATGTGTAGAGCGACCTGTCATCTCTGAGAAACAGCTGGATTTGATGGAGGAGATACCCCCAGCTGGGTATGCAGAAGGGGGAAAAAGTGTAACAGGAGAGAGGGAGAGAATTGAGAGATTCAGCAGGAAACAGCTGAAGCAGAAGGCAGGGTGATCCATCACATTGACTAACTGGCCCAGGTGCTCTACATCCTGCAGAGATGTAGGCTTAAGAATGGGCTCCTGCAGAAAAGCCCCTGGGGCACGGTTGTCTTTCAGCTCCCACTTCACACATCTCTTGCTGGCTGTTCAAACATGCTGGACTATTAAGGAATCTGTGATGACAGCAAGGACAATGTTGACCTCTCATGTCCACTCTTGATTGCTTCATCCCACAGGTACACAAACGAGGACACTAGAGCAGACAACCTTCAGAACACAAGCAGTCCTAAACACTTTTGACTAATAAATCTTCATTATTGCTCCCTCTGGGATGAGAGAGACCTCCTGATTACTAGGCATTCTGTATCCCAGAACCCTCTGCATATAATGAGAGAACGGTTGCCCATACTAACATGCTTACACACAGAAACGCACAAGCACACTGTCTAGACAGATCTATTGATTATGCCTTTTCTCATCATGTCACTGTCAGAAGTTGACCTTCCTTTCTGAAACCAGAGTTGACATGGACAGACCTGGAAAAGTCATGGAAAATTAAAATGATCAGAAAGTTTTCAAAAGTCACAGAATAAAAAAAAATAAAATAAATATATATATATATATATATATATATTTTTTTTTATTCAACATTTTGGGTTTTAATAACAATGATCACTGGAGTCTTGTGTGCATCCAACTTCATACATACACCTCACAACTTTACCGGGCTACAAAACCTATAGTTGAGTATAAACTGTTCAGTTAGCGTTCTGGAGCTGGTCGATATGCTGTGGACTTGGGTGTCTTGGGCGTCAGTGTGCATTGTGCGGGACTGAGAGAAAAATGTTAGCGCGGACGCTAAAGAAGAACTACTCATGACCCTCCTCAATCTGCTTTTCCTGGTAGCAAGTTAATCTGCCAGAACAGAGGTTTTGACTGTGAAACTTTTCCACACATACTGGTAACAGCAGCAGCCATGGACGAGGGTCAATGACTTACACAGGTAACAATTTCACATAATTTTCCGCATGGGAAACGAGCAACTTTAATAAATAAATCCAACTCAACAATTCATACACAAATTCCATCTTGTTTGAATATACCACAATTTTTTTGGATATGTGTAAAGGTTTTACCTAAGTTTAAAGGGACTATATGAAGTATTAAGCCAAATAAAAATAAACATATTGAAGCACACAAAGAAAATGTATCATTATTATTATTATTATTATTAACTCATTATAATAGTACAGATGGTTCCTTTCATCGAGGAAGTCTTTAACACAAATATTCAAATACTAATATTTCATTTCATCTCATTGCTAAAATCAAAGGGATACTCCTCATCTTAAACGAGTATCAGTTCACAATGACCTACTCCATGTCTACAGTGAAGATCATTTAAGTGTACGGTGGAATTTTAAAGCGATTACTCATCAAATCACCGCAGCTGTTCATATAATCGTGCCAGCAATGTGTTATTTATTTATTATAAAATAGACATTTCAAATCGGCGGATGATCAAAACCACATGCATGAGTTTGCACTGACCTTCGTCACTCTTACAACAAAGATTAATGATTTTAGTCCCATAGAATTTTAGAAGTAGTAAATGCTCTTTTGTCCAGCTCACCATTATTAGACCAGAAGGAGAAATAAAGCGTGCAAAACTTAAATAGTGCAAGTCAGAGGAAGCAAAGAGTGAAAAGCAATATAATCATTTTTAAAAGCACCCTCAATGAAACAGTTATCAATATCAGAAGAATAACTGCAATATAATTAAAGCCATTTCCTCTGCAGAAAGTACATTTGTAATGGTGTCATCATACGCTAATGATTAATAACAATTGATTTTATTGAGTCTTAAATTTTTATTCAGACCTTCTGGAGAAGTCATGGAATTTTTCTTGATCAAGTGTTTTTTTTTTTTGTTAATGGAGTTTGTTTGTTAATCTTATCAATTAATAAGATTTGCCATAAGGGTTGCTTTGATGCTTTATACAAAACAGATTTCTTAATTTCCTAATGCAACTAAATATAACTTTACTTATTTACAGAGTAATTATAATCTGAAGTACAGCACACACCATTCTCTCACGGCTCCTCACACCCAGTGTTGTGAAAGAATGAATGAATGACTAACTTGAAACGATGAATAAACGCAAATTAGGAAAAACATTAAAGAGCACTGCACCCAAAAGGATGTTTTAACTATAAACACACTTAAACAAAATTATAACTGCTGTGCGCTCTGTTAATACGCATGCTGTTCTTTGTTAACACAAAGAAAAATAGATAAACGTTAAAAATGTACCACGCAACACAGAAGCAGCTGCATGCTTTGGCTCTGATCCATGAATAGAGCAAAAGCTCAGAGCACCAACTATATACACACACATTTTGTTTATCTGATATTCATGGGCTGATTTTGAAGATGTAAATGTTATTTTCATGAAAAATTCTTTCTATTTATATAGTGTTGGGTTTATATTAATGCTTAATATATTGACTTTTTAACAAGCAAAAGCAAAAGCATTTAAACAATGTCAAGTCTTATAAATAGCTAATTCATGAGAATCAAGTATTGTAATTTCACTATACCAAAAGATTATATAGCAAAAAGTCTGTGGTCACCTGACCATCACCGCTTTTCAAAGATCTCAATCTAGAATTAGTCTTTGTTTGCTCCCTTTTTTGTTACACTTCTGGTGAGGGAATTCACTAGATTCTGGAAATCTTTTGGCCCATTCAGCCAAACAAGCATCAATGCAGTTGGGTGAGGACGTCTGGTGTGCAGTTGGCGCTCTACTTACTTCCAAAGGTGGTCAGCTGGGTTAAAGTCAGGGTCAATGGCATCCTTTCCCTTCAACCTTGGCACGATGTGTCTTCATGGACCTGACTTTGTGCACAGGGACACTGTCCTGCTGGAACAGTTTCGGGAATGTTACTTTCATTGAAGCAAATTTGTACTGTTAGAGCTTCATAGTCATCGCATGCAATTGTGCAGTCAGATGTCCATATGGTGTAATTGTAATACGCTTTAGCTTAAGCAAATTAGTATTACCATAAACACCGCTACCGAAATGTGGAAAGCTGGCTGGCTCAAGCGATAGTAACTTTATTCATTCGTCAGGGGTTTTGCATCAAACATTTCCTAATTTCATAACTGACTTAACTTTAAAGAAAGTTTTTTTTTTTACTCTACAATAGAAAACTAGAGTAAATTTTAGACCATCTGCAGAAAGAGCAAGTAATTACACAAATCAAGGATCTCTTAAAGATCTCTTACAATCACAAGCCTGGTTCCTGATCTGGATTCCAAACCATACTGGGAATAATAGTAACACTTTAAATGCAGTATCTTTTGATTGAAACCAGTGGTGTTAAAGCGTTTTGCACCATCAATTAGGATACCAACGCATCATGTTACAAATTCAATATAAACGAGTAGGCTCAATAAAATGAGTAGGCTTTCATTATACTATTTTCTGCAGTCACAAAAAAAAAAACACACAACCGAGCTAAAGCAGCTGTCCCTGAGCTTCTAGGAAATCGTTTTGTTAAATGCATTAGGTAGTCGGTAAGCATTCTGCATCATGTGGGGGGTTTGGTGCTGATTCAGCAGGAGCCGTCTAGCCAACCGAAAGAGGCTGCGCAGAACCAAGTGTCAGCACATCGGCACATTCTGCTGTGGGAAAAGGGGTGGTATGAGGATTGTAGACGGAACGCAAAACTAGTCGGCTTATCATAAACCATCATAAATGACATGCTAAGTTTAGCCAGTACTATTCTCCCATGGGCAGGGCCGAGGAAATGTTTAAAACATTTTCACATTACGCTTCAGTAACTTAATACAAAAGGCAGTAATATTAAGAAAGCAATAAAGATAAATAAATTGTAAACATCTTTATGATCGTTTCAATGCTGGACCTCAACAAGCGATGCAAAACAGAGCTTGGCCTGATGGAGACATCCATCAACTAGTGACACACACAATGTTCAGCCAGTGACAGCTGTGTGTAGCCAAGACCAGAATAATGAAAGTGAAATTAGTGCAGCGTTGCAGCAGCTGAGTCAGCTTACTGCCCCTCAACATATGATCAATGTGAATGAGCATTTATTGCAGTCCTCAGACGATTCCCAGGAGGCGGCCCTCCTTTAGGGACGACTGCTACCGCTGTACAGAGTGATGTACCGATCCAATGGGAATATCCTTGGGAGGAGGGGGAAAAAAAAAAAAAGAAAAAAGTGAAGACGAGTCAGAAGGTGGTGACGCTAAGTGAAGGAATGATGGAGAGGCTTGTGCCGGTCAACCTTGTGTAACCTTTGTTGTCAACATTCACTATGAATCAATATCAGGAGACCGGGTCTGTTCACCTGAGAACTCGAAGCTATTTCTGGAATAGTGTCTCCATTGTGTGTGTCCAATAGTGTACAGTGTGGTTTGGGACATGTTGCAAGGTTAATAACCTGCATATACAACGTTCAGCCATAACATGATGTCCACATGTCTAATACTGAGTAGGTCTTCCATCCGCAAACAAAACAGTAATGCGCTGTGTGTTCTGACAGCTTTCTACCGGAACCAGCATTAATCCATTCAACGATTGGCGCTACAGTAGCGGTTTGTTTTGGATCTGACTACAGGGGCCAGACTTCGCTCCCAACGTGCATCAATGAACCTGGGCGTCCATGACCCTGTCGCCAACTCACTGGTTTTTCTTCCTTGGACAACTTTTGGTACATCCTGACCACTGGGAACCGGGAAAATTCCACAAGAGCTGCAGTTTTGGAGTTTTACCATCACAATTCGGTCCTTGTCAGAGTCCATCAAATCCTTACTCTTGCTTATTTTTTCTGCTTCCAACGCATCAACTTCAGAGATAAAAATATCCACCCATTTCCAGCTGCCATTGTAACAAGATATTGTAGCTTCAGCTCCTGTGAGAAGGGCCCAATTGTGATGGCTAGACGACGAGTTCTTGTGTGATGTTCCCGATCTGCAGTGGTCAGGACCTACCGAAAGTCGTCCAAGGAAGAAAAACCACTGAACCAGAGGAAAGGTCATGGGTGGCCCAGGCTCACTGATGTACATGGGGTATGAAGGGTGGCCTGAGTAGTCCGACCCAATAGTGCAACTTTTTCTTGCACTCTGACAGAATTTCAGTATACAGATTTTTTTTTCTTTTTTGGTAAAAGTTACTACTAAGGCACAGCGCTACGCTTGAGGCACAGCAGTCTCCTATTGGTGAAGTTTACACTCCAACAGCGGTTCATGCATCCATAGGAAAGATTGCATACAACTTTTCCCCCCCAGTACACTGGTGTACATTCAGTTCCAACCCATCTAAAGCTTAAATCTGAAAACAATTTCCTGACTTGAAAGGAATGAAATAAAAACAGTGCTTATATTTTACCATCTGGGATATATTCACTTTTTTTTTTTCTCTCAATATCCCTTTTATATGCTTGCGAGTCTTTTACAAGGCTGCTGTACAAGGGTAGGAATAGGGAAGGAAACCTGGGGTTAAAATGTCTTGTTTAATTACACAATGGCTTTTGAGGTCTACTGAAACCTCAGTTCCGTGCCAAGGTGCCGGGCACCCACCTGCCAAACAAAGCAGGAAGTTTCTGACTCAATAATGTCACCGTTTTTGTGGTGTGAAATGTATATACAGTATATAATATACCGAGGCTGCTAAACGCAACGACTATCTAGTGCTTTCTTAGCTAATACTTTCCCACTACATGGCAGCCATTAGCGAGCAAGCCATTAGAAAGGATGGCATTAAAAATTCACCAGTGACATCACCGTATCTGGAGAATTCCCAGTAAAGGAGTTTGGGTATGAAAGCCCAGCTAAACGGAAGAGGAGAATATACTTTAATACAGAGGTCAAAGGTGTAAATCATCTGATCCGATCAATAATTAACCAAGGTCATCTTTAATGGCATAGTCCTATGTATTATTCATACATGTTGCATCTACTATCAGGTTCAGGGGTAAGACTGGGCGCTAAAGTGAAGGAGGGATGATGGGAAGACCAGAGACGGGATTTAACTATAGTCTGTCTGTGCTATTTGAACAGAGGAATCCTTTCTTTGATTTGTTGGCTATAAGTAAAGCACGAAAGACACTAAACTCCTGCCACTTAAAGAGTTAACATATAAATGGACTACGATTCCGTTTAGGTATAAAGATCGGCGGTAAAAACTAGCTGAATTATCATTTAGTCATTCAGCGCTGATTACAGAGAAATCAGTTACATAAGAACAGTACAATGCTGAGGACGACTGCCAGCAATCCAGCACAGAGGGAGTGCACAAGACAGAGTGAACTCAGAAGTTTATTCATGAGCCGGAGCAGGCGCTCAGCTCCCACGTGGCAAGAGGGGGAATTCCTAGTTTCCACACACACACACACACACACACACACACACACACACACACACACACACACACACACACACACACACACACACACACACGCGTGAGGTAAGTGATGCAACTGCGAGCAATCCAGAAGGATCAAGGCTGCCCATGCCGTCGCATATGGAGAAAAAGGACAAAGTCTTGGCTCTGTCAACACGCTGAACTCACTGACACCCTAACCCAATCAAATCGCATTCTCTGTCTCCTGCTACGCGGTTTACCCCATACCCATCGTCTGCAAGTGTTACCTCCTCATGACGCAACAACGCTACAGACCCCATAGGAGAAGTCACGCATATACTTTACACTTATACTGCCACAAACTTTAACAACTCTGTTAGGCAGCGATAAAACCATTTCTATATCAGTGTGCCAGCTGCTTCTTTTTTTCTTCTTCTCTTTTTTTTTTTTTTTTAAATACACGTGGTGTTTTCTAGGAACTGAATTTCTGTTTCATATGCTAATGGCTCAAGAGCTTATCTAAAAGCCTCAAGCGAGCAGATGGGAGAAGACATGCATTCATCTGTTCATGTGCAACTCAAACACTTCAGTGGCTGGTAGTTTTAAATGATAAACCAATTACAGGAATACAATCAGTGAACTTTGTACAGAAGGGTCATAATAACAATAATAATAATAATAATAATAATACCCCTTTATATAAGGCTGTAGTTACATCACAATTTTTCGGGTACATAAAAATAAAAATTCAGTTTTATGAAATTCAGCCAGTTCTAAGCAGCTGCTCTACTGAACATCTGCTTTATGGTCGGCCTTGGCGACCATTTGTGAAACTGGGAACGGACTACTCTGACGTCTAGCCTTATCTTCTCGCTATCGCACAGCCACTACACTTTCAAACGTAACGCATTCCGCCCGGGTCCAAATTTGGACAGTCCGCCAACTTCAAACGGACGAATATTTTTGAACCTGCGGCCAAATATTTGCCGACATTGAGGTGCCTGTGTCCTTTGTGGAGTGTTTGCTTGCCAGTTTTCCAGAACTGGCTTTTCTCAGAGCCCTGGGACACGTGCACTTGGCCTAGGGCCTTTAGATAACGCCTGGAGAGAGTGACGGGGAGAGAGAAAAAGAAAGAGAGAGAAAGAGCAAAAAAAAACGGAAAATGAGTGCAAAGGCCACTTTTAAAATCTACAGCGGTCCTGTGGGTATGACAAATTTCCACACACACTGTACTGAAAACTGCCTGCACGTGTCAACATACACCAAATGACCCACAGCAAACACACACATGTGCACGCCTGAATGCAAACCTACATGTAAACCTCAGTGTGTGTGTGTGTGTGTGCGCGCGTGTGTAGCCATTTATCAAGGAGCAGCGAATCTCTTGACAGCTGCCCTCAGGGATAGAGCGTGGCTTATGATATTCTTCCTGATATTGATTTGTAAAATGTAAGCTGTGGCAAAGAGAGTAGCTGATCTCGCGCTAAAGCCATATAGAGTATCGGTGTAAGAAGCACTCAACAACATGACACAATGAGAAAGATAAAAGACTAAAGAGATTCGTTAGGTGACCATTCACCCCATTACACTGACCATGACCCTGCTATGCACTCCCTCTCTCTCTCAAAAAAAAAAAAAAGCCCTTCATTCAGAGACAGCAGCTTAAAATATTCTAATCATTTAATAGTTTATACAACAACAAAAAAAGAGAGAGAGACCATATGCGAGTTCTTCAGTTTAACAAAATGACGCTATCTGTATCTGTCGTGCTCCAAATATGTGTATCTGTGCAACTCATGTTCACTTCTGCATTCCTATCAGTTTACGGGGCATTATCTGTTCACTCAGTATGCGGTTACATCCCTAGTGTGTAATACCGAACCTTGGTTTGTTTACAAGTCATAAAGGCACCAGGTCTCCTATGAACTGCCATGTTACGATGTGAAACATGAGCAAAGAGCACTATGGCAGGATTGACAAACACCACAGTGTAGCCAGATTGGCCGTGGCCTCAGATGAACTACTTTCTTATTAGTGGAATTGCAGGAACGGTCCTAATATCCCACAAACCTCTAACAGTAGGTCCCGCATTAATCTCAGCAGCATCGCTGCAATCCCAGATGCTTGTTCCGGAGCAATTCAATTAACCTGGGCCTCCCTGAGCTGCCTTCATTAAAGCCCTAATCCTGGACATCCCTTATAAATACCTTTACTACTACAGAGTCCAGGTTTAGGCACGCAAATAACACTTTATTATAACTGTTATAATATGAACTAAAAGAAACAGATATTGGAAAAGGAAACAACTGACTGAATTAATCTGCAGTTATTTATTTCAGTAGTGATGAAGGAGCAAACAGATCAATTTAGGGAAGAGATAATGATGAGGCTTGTATTTAAATGCCACAAGTGACTTGTAAGTCTGGTGATGAAACAGATTATGCTGATTATTCATCAGTGTTGGGTCAGGTTATTGCTTAATAATGTTCCATGTTTAATGTCAATGTTACACAGAACCTTTTTACCAGAACGAGCCAAATAACTTGGTTGTCAGACTAAACTATTCCATAATTCTACTTCAAGAAAAAGAAAAAGTACCTTTCACAACTTTAGAAATTACAAGAAGAAAATCTGCACAATCATTTACACCATGCGACACTCCCAATTCTGCCTAAAAACTCATTTAGAGAATCCGTTAAGCCTGGTTTCCTTTCACACAGGGCCGTGTCGTTAGATGAGTTTACGTCATGTCAACCAGTTTTCAGGTCATGGACTCCTCTTCAGTCCTTTGGCTCATGCTGGTAATAAAGTGCAATATGACCAGTAAACCTGGAACATTATTGAGCAACAGCCTGACCTAACGCTATCAGATCACAATCAGCAATAGCGGCCATGCAGTGTCACTTTATAAGATTACTCACACATGACAAATACCAAGAAGGCTTGATAAGAATGTGGGTTTTGGTGTGAAATGAAGGCCGTTTATGAGGTCAAAAACTCCTTTTTAAAAATAAACAACAGTAAACATGATGAGAAATATCATGCAAATTTCAGGTAAGCGTTTTAGGTTGACTCAGGAGAGGTGTGGATTGACTGTGTGATGCATTTAGCTGACGACTGGCACAGTGCCATCTCAGACTTGGTGCCTTGGAGCACCTTCCATTGCTGGCTTTGCCAAACATCTAGATTCAGCTGAATGTATTTGATGATGATTATTATGGTGTTATTTTAGTGTGCCATCACTGAACCGTATTCATCTGGGATTTGACCCAAGTGTTGTCCTATCCACTGATGACATACGCTTGAAGGGATGGAAAAAAAGCCATTAACACAAAAACATACCAGTAAGAGGACGCGTGTAACCACTGGGATTATTCTTTTGAAAAACAATAAGCACTTCTATACTGACCTACATCACAATGGACATGCAACCCACCCTTCCTGTTCTGACATTCATACCACGAGAAGCTAGGGCTAAAACCTGAACGGCTTCCAGAGCTTAGAAAAGCACTGACACAAAACCTGTAAGCACAGGATGAGGAAAGGGTTTGTAATAGATGCGTAACACAACGTCACTGTCCGCATCTGTATTTGTTTTCCGAGTTAATCCTCGAAGTGGCCTGGGGTTAACAAGAAGGGTTCTGCTTTGTTCTTTTTTTAAAACCGTATCACTTTGCCTCCACTAACTAACCCTGATGTAGAAACAGAAATAGTCCGGTTCTGACAGTTCCTCAACCTCAGCCACATCACGCCGGTACATATTTATTCCCAGCTGTAAAGAGGGCAAGGGAAGGGGGAAAAAAAAAAAATAAAAAATAAAAACAAAAAACAAAGATTACCTGAAATTACTTACCAGATTCCCAGATGTTTGGTCACGCAGATAAAAGAGTAACCTAGCAATTGATAGCTTTTGTTCTGCTGATTTTTTTTTCATATGCAGAATGTTGTAGAGAAAATAGAAGCAAAATATTAAAAGAGAAACAAGCACGTCAATATGGATGGATTTGGGTTAAATCCCAAATAGCATAAAATGGAAATCTAGTGCGCCATGTACAGTAGGGTGCAAGTTAAAATCCCTTGTCCAGGGATTATGGGGAGGGATTTGGGTTTCAGCCTTGTGTAAGAAGCTAGTCAGTTTTGTAGCATGTTAGCTGTGAGCAGCACATCAAGGACGTTTCGGAGACGACTTGGAGGCAATTACTAAAAAGACAAAGCATTGATTAATGAGTCCACGTTCGCAAGAATGTGTTTTCTTGCTGAAAGTGCTTTCGTGACTAGTTTCGCATGAGGGTTTTGATAAGTAACACTACTTTTGCCAGAAATGGGCAGGACGTTGTAACCTTGGATGCAAAAGGTTGGATGCATTGCTTACTGACATTCTGGCAATACTGGTCTTTTTTTAGATTTACAAGCTTATCTGACTGCTCACTTTTGTGTCGTGTCCTTTACAGCTGTGCAATTTAATCAATTATGCAATTTAATCAGTCTTTTATTGATCAATTCAATTAATTCATTACTTGCTTTTCGATTGAGAATTGATTCTTATTTTTAAAAAAACAACAATTTTTTAAACCATTTATGTAGACTTTCAAACTTTCATTCTCCAAAATTGACTAACTTATTTTAAAATTATTTTATGTTTATTTAATATTTTTAACTGTTTTATTTTGATTTTAAACCAAATTGTAATTAGTATTTTAAATAAAATTTTACATTTTTATTTTTTATTATTATAATAATTATTATTATTTCAGCCATTTTATAAGTTTCTCTATTTTATTTTATCACTATTTTCTTCTCTCTTATGTAAAGCACTTTGAATTGCCATTGTGTATGAAATGTGCTATACAAATAAACTTGCCTTGCCTTGAATATACTATGGTTTCTATAGAAAACTGCTTTCATCATTCATATTTGGCCAAATTATCACTTTTTCTTCTATTTTTACGCTTATGGACTACACTGGAGTTTGGCACAAAACATCGGCAGGGTAAAGAAAATGAGATGCGACATTACAACAAACAAAACAAGTTACATATTAAACACGTTTAGTAGTTTTAATACGTTAAACCCTATGAGAAATATAGCTGCTTGTGATAAATCAGAGCATAAACATTAACGCTACTGATTCAAATTGAACTAAATTGACAGGCAACCTTCGGTCCAGTGGAATCCCAGTCCTGATGCACATGTGGAGTCTCAGCCAGATGTTGCGTGAGCATTCTGAATCAATCAACTAACGATGTGTTTCCTGATCGTATCTGCATTTATCTCAGTTTAGAACACACTACCTGTTTACTCTGAGTAATGTATTTGTAAACGGTTACATCAATTGTTAACACTAAGGGGTGTGGCAGTGTACTGCTACAGAGATCTGAATAGGGAGGAGAGCAAACAAAAGGAGATTTAACATAATTAATGACAAAATTTAGCCCTGAAGGAAACCGCTCCACTTTGAAATCTGCTTGCATGCCGGTCCCAGCCGAGTCATACACAGCATCCATGCTAAACACTTTAAATATCGTGTGAGGAAATAAAACCTGAAACAAGGTGATGCCTTTAAAATGATCATCAAAGCTGCTCGACATTAGTAACTCAGGTGTGTAATGAGGAATAGCAGTTCGGGGTGAAGAGGGATGTAATATGAACGTGTACTGAAAATAGTGGCACAATGTTATCAAACTAATTTAATGGAAAAGTGTAAAAGTGCAGATCATCGATTAACATGAGTGTTAGCTTATTGCTAGAAAATGAGAATTTAAAGTGGTTTGCATTTTATAGCGAGTTTAGGTTACGTTTTATAAAATAAATAAATAAAGAAATAAATAGAAGCAATCTTTGCTAATTAGATATGAAATAAACAAAATAATTAAATGCCGTGAAAACTCTTCCGCTTCTAAACTAACATCTCTACTGGTGTATTTAGTCTCCGTAGCACTAGTCTGCACTATAACTGAAATAAAAGCAACAAAAAAACGGGTCATTAAACAATCGTCAATGCTTTTTTTTGTCCCCCCCTTCAATACTCAGAGTTTGGTCTGCTGAAATACGTACCTAGATCTATCCCAGTGCTTTATCCACCATTCCTAATACAGAAAGAAGCAGCGGTTACTTCTAGAGGGGAAAAAAAAAAAAAAAACACACACAAGCACTAAAACAACCCACACGTCTCCAGAGAGAGAATCCAGGAGCAGGATTTGCTCTGTAACTAATGCTCTTTGTCTATTTGGAATCATCTCAGGAGCTAAAATTGTAATCCTCCGCTGTGTGCTACAGTAGCGCTGACCCAAAATGCTCGGCTGGCCCAGAATATTTCATCACTATGACACGGTGCACCACAGCAGAGCTTTTCCAGCTGTGCTGCACGAGTTTCACACAAACGCAGGTGGGGAACGTTTCCAGAAAGCACTTAGCCAAAGTTTGTGTTGGGCGATGGTATGCTTACTCTGCAAGATTACGGCGGAGCGAGATGGTCAAATCGATTTCGATGACGTTTAAGATGTATACTTTCACATCGGACACCCCTGTAAAATGAGATTGTGATAACACTGGCGTCTAGGATAAGCCTTGCGCATGTTTGTCAGATGAAAAATTTGGCTGAAAATGACAAAAAAAAAAAAAAAGTTAAAGTAAAAATTAAGCCAGCAAATGTACAAACCATATTTTAAAAATATATAATAATACTAATAAAATTTACTACATATTATACAACGGTCCACTCCGTCTAACTCTGTGTCTATATTAGCTCTGTCTGGATTTGGGGCTGTTGCTATGACGATGCCGTGTGATGTAGTAAAACTGTGAGAACAAGTAGCTGGAGGAGTGCGTCTGTATGTGAGAGGGGGTCCCAGCTGAACAACTTGTGCAGTCTCTCTTTCTCTCTCTATTCCAAGAAAAGCACTCGAAGAATTCGAGGCGTCCTCCTTCTGAAGAGTCGCCGTATGGTGGAATGCTAATTACAAAAGCTGATTTACTGAAAGCAACATCTTAAATAGTCAGAAAACCAAATAAGGGTCGGCTTTGCTTTCTGGATCTGAGACATCGCGCGGTCCTACAATGTTGTGGCAACCGAGATAGTGACACAGCAACCGTGTCAAAAGAACTCTCCTCTCCCACGAAGACGTAACGTAAGGGGGTCAACATCAAGAGCGTGACTGCATCCTCACCTCATATATAACACTGACCCAGGTTCAGCTAATGAACAAGACCGAAAAGAGGGACGGAGGTGCAAGTGGTCATGTGTATCTACGGTTTATTGATAGAAACACTGCAGTGAGAAACTTTCCACAAAAGGTCAACGTAGCTGAACCAAACCAGCACACACGTCAAGTGCTTTAAAAAAAAAAAAAAGTATTTATTTATTTTTATTAGAAAGCGCAGCTGTAGCACACTGTAGGTATACTGAGGACAAAACTGGATTTTGTGTCTATTGTTTAAAATCCAGGGAGGCTTAAAACATTATGATAATCAGAAAATGCAGAGAACCATAGGTAGCAAAAGACTTAATGATACAAAAAGCGTGATAAGTAAACGCAGCAACACCAAGGTTTTTAGAAAGCAAACTAATCAGTTAGTAACATGGAACGGGTTATCACAATCAGAGAACAAACCAATCATGATCGTGCAGATAAAAACCGAGACATGACCAGAATAAAAACTGAAGGGGGAAATCCGTGCAGCAGCTCGATCTGAAATGGAAACTTTTATTTGTATTTTTTATTCAAATAACTAACTAACTAACTAACTAACTAAATAAATAGGTAGATAGAAACTTGCGTGCTACAGAGAGTAATGGCGTTAAACTTCAACTTCAAAAACACAAAAGTTGTGGAATTACTTGCGTGGCTGGATATTAACTAGTGGATGCAGTGCACTAAACGCAGTGATCCTTATAACTTACACAATAAACAAATCACGCATTTGAGAGCAGGTCTAACAGACGGCACGGCCGATTGAATGAAAACAAAACTCAATTAAATATCAGGATGAAAATTTATCTGAATGGTCGACTGTGAAAATAAAACTGACATAAGGGTGTTTGAAGAAGAAGAAAATAAATAAATAGATAGATAGATAGATAGATAGATAGATAGATAGATAGATAGATAGATAAATAAAATCGGTAGCCAGAAAAAAAAGATGCGATTCTATCCGGAATGATTAATCAGGGGAATTGGCGCTTGCTCATCTGTGGATTTGCTCTACAGTATATCTGGCTTTAGTTGAGCTTGGTCTTGGTGGTCTACAAGGTTAGCATGGGCACTGGGTTATAGAGCCATTGGGGAAATTGCGGTTAATCTGACGTGTGGAGCCATGACGAACTGTTAGTCCTCTCTTTAGTCATGGCCTAAATGCTACTACTCCAACTGTGGCTACTACCACTGCTACTGTACAACTACTACCACCACTTCTACCATTCCTACTGCTGCAATTGCTGATACGACCACTACTATTAATACTTGTACTATACTACTCTTAACACTAATGCTTCTATAACGGCTGCTGCTATTACTACTACTACTAACAACAACAGACCACTGACAGCGAGGGACAGGACGGAAAAAACGAGACGTAAGCAGATGATGCTACTGTAGTTATAGAAAGTCTTTACTACATTACTGAATGTACATATCTTCATCTGTACATCTGTTCTTCTACATTGGACAGAACTCGCTCTTTTAACAATATCTTTACGTTTCATACAGTAAGTCGGAGGACCTGAAACCAGTCTCACAAAAATTGTCTTAACAGACAGATTTAGTCACAGCATCAACGCAAAGCAGGCTGGACCGAATTCAGTGAAACTTTGGCCGTACGATGGTGTTTGCCTAAAGTTAATTCTGCGCCATGAATGAAATCTAAATGTTGTGCAGAGGTGACGTTTTAGCAGTTATTAGAAATGTGCATGTGTCAAAACCGTGGGCGTGTCTTAAAGGACAGGAATTTTTGAATCTTTTGCAGTAATTGCATACATGCGTGACGTTTAACCTGCACCATAAGTGAAATCAAAATGTTGACTAAGAGCGATGTCATGAACCGGATTTCATAATCTTCTTTAAAATAATACTTGCTCAATGTACAAACACCTGCACCCATAGATCTTAATAAGAATTTAAATTTTTATTAATTTTTGCAAGAATTAGCGGAAATAACAGTGCTGGAGTGGTTCAAGTGAATTTTAATGAGCTGGAGTCGTTTTAAGACCAAACTTCATCTTTATCCGATCTACTTTTCTGATTCCTCATCTGTGATTCACTCTCCGATTACCAAACGGGGAGTGTATTTGGCTGACGATGAAAGAAGGACAGCTTGGCGTAAACAAGGCGTAACATACTCAACCTTACAAAGTTTTATTTGTCTGTAATAATAAGTTAGGCAGAGAGTTCTGCTGTACAGAGAGACAGGTGCATGTACGTAATAATAAATCTTACTGATTACATTAAAGCTGATCAGCTTATGTTTCGCTTCAACCTTTTAACCGTTCCTACAAACTCTTCTCACATCAACGGCGGGTATTTACTCTAGTTATTATTATATCCAATTTCCAGTGGATACATCCGTTGTTATGTCATCGGATCAGACTTCATGTGTTGTGTGTAGGTTTGGAAGAAAGGAATGTGACCTTGTTTTTTCACCTTGATATTCAAGAGGTCTATGGGAGCTCATGTTTACCCAAAACAAATCAACAATACAAATGGTGCGTTCAAGCTTGACCAAAAAAACAACCCTGCTGGACCCAAAAGGAACACGGTACGGCCAACCAGAAGCCAAAACAAGGTCATTTTTCACTACTGGAGGCACAAAGGAACAAGGTAAACTCTTTACAAATGCCTTGTATCTAATGAGTCATTGTTTTCATCTGTCGACGGTGTGCACACTGCAGGCCGTGGAGACGTACACAAAAACGTAATATTTAAATACGAATGAGAAGGACCCGAGTTTTGTTTGTCTCCTGAAGGTGGACGTTATTTAACAGATTGTCGGCTGGCTGGACTGATAGCAGAGAGATCAGCGTTTGCGGTATCCCGAGATCGTCTGTTCAGGAGGAGCCACCAAGATTCTGTTCTCTGTAAACAGCGTGGACCGTTGCTCGTGCTGCAGCTGAGTCAGATCCCCCCTGTGCCCTGTGCTGGAGATTACAGCACATCCTGACAACGCTATCTCAGCACAGCAGCTTAGTGCTGGACAGAGATACCAGATCTGGTCTCAAACCTTTCTGTAATCAAGCTGGGCTGGGCTACGCTTCAGCTCACCTGCACAGTCATGAAAGCAGGGGTGAACAAATACAAACACATTTACTGTTTTTAGACATTAATTACACTCGAGTGAAAGCCCTAGATTAAATCTGCATGACTGAATTTATTGACCTTTATCTAACTTTTCTTACACCTTCACACTTTTGTTAGCGGGGACAGGGGGAAATGCCTCCAAATCACATGATGACGCAAAAGCCCCAAAGGTTCAAAATAGGAAGTTCCAATTATAGAAAATTAAATACAGTCTATCTTAATGAAAAGGCAAGGTGTAAAAAGCAGTCGTTACCATTTCCTCTATAAACAACGCATGTCACTCCATACTTAATTACTTTAAAAGCAGGCCGAGCTGTCGCATGAAACTGCATTTGTGGTGCGTCAGATATCGCCGTGTAACATTTCTTTGGCTAAGTGATGGGTTTCTAGAAAAAGCAAGGTTTTTTTGGCAGCTTTCTCTGCAGAGGTGTAAAACGGCAGCGCGCACAGGAAACAGCCCCCTAAGGTCACCTCTCTCACTCGGTACTCTCATAGGCTGAGAGGCTTTGAGGTTTCCCGTAAAGGGGGGCCCAGCAAAGAAGAAAGAGGATCTGAGCATTTCATTGCTTTCGTTAACCCTCCCACTGGGTCAGAACGGATGAGAAAACATTTTTTACAAATGACGTAAAAAATAAAAAATAAAAAATAAAAACACTTTATTTAAAATAATACTCTTTATTACTCGATATCAAACAAATAGTTAGAGTAGGGTAGGAGTAGGGGGTTTGACTTTCACTTCTTTTTAAGTTGTGGCTTTTCATGTTCATCCTGTCTAACTGCAGCTTTCATAATCAGTAGGAGTATTAAAAGAAAAAAGAAAAAAAAACATCTGATTAGACAGATGCGATTCCTCTCTTCTTATGAATGGACAGTATAAGAAAAGCTGCTATAGTACACATCTGAACTCAATGACTTGTCGCTAGCAGATGTAGCATGGGGAAGTTTGCTTCGCACAGGAAATAAAAAAAACTATTTCTGTTCTGGTAAGATGGCCTTGGCTTGAATGAAATGATTCTGCTGTCAATTCTCTATTTATTTGTCCAGTCTTCTATTAGACTTGCATTACAGGTATAATAATTAAAAACCACAGTCCTTTTCAAACTGTGGCTGTGGGTGCGTTACTTATACATACAATAAACACACTATTTGAAAATATTCACCACTTGCATATATGCATGTCCTTCATGAAATGTTTAGCAGAGTTGATTATAGATATAGTGTTAGTGTGTTTTACATTCATCCTCTTTCTCAAGAGTTTGTAACAACGATCCCATAACTTGCATCCAACAATAAGATCTTAATCGAACATTAGTGTTCATGCACAACGCTGTTTATGTAGCGTCACATTAGACATGCATCCATCCAAATGTCTCGCAGATCATCAATAAAAATAATAAAATTATACATGATCAGATGCTGCCCTCAGTTACAGAACAAAACAAGGGAAAAAATGGTTTTAAAAAAATAAAATAAATAAAGATCATTAAGGAATACTGGCTACCTTTTCAGAATTTAAATGAAAATAAAACTGATTATACTTTTGATAATTAATAAATGGTTTCTTCAATTAATGAATTAGTTGGATGATTTGAAATATATATATTTAAAATACTAAAACATGACATTCCAGCATTTGAATCCACTAGCGCTACTACAGAACCAAAAGCAAAACTAGATGAGTGACATTTCAATAACCTAACACTTCATGTGATTCACTAAAACCTAAGGTCACAGTATGTTTGATGATTTTTTTTTAACTGGTTCTGTTTACTTCCATAATGTGGCCTTAATGTCTCAATACAGAGGCAAAAACTTGAGTATAAATAACGAACTCAGAAGCTGTCAGTTACAGCGGTCAGTTCATGTCGATCTGTTATATAGTGAATATAAGAATGTTAAACATTTACGTATTAAAACTGATATTACATGCAGAGATGATTTCGTCCTTTAATATGCAATGGTTTTTCTGGGTTATGTTGTTATGTTAGGTCTAATATTATACGATCTTCTATTGTTAGTTCCCAAGCCATGTTGGATCTGTTATTTTAAAAGTTTTAAAATTTCATACAAGGAAAAATGCCTTTACGTCCAAATGTTTAAACACCCTGTATTTAATATAAAAATATATATAATTTATTTACAGTACAGACCAAAAGTTTTGACACACCTTCTCATTCAAAGAGGTTGAATTTGTATTACGGCAAGAACAAAGCAGCTAAGTAAAGAAAAAAGCGAATGGCCATCATTACTTTAAGAAATGAAGGTCAGTCAGTCCGAAAAATTGGGAAAACTTTGAAAGTGTCCCCAAGTGCAGTCACAAAAACCATCAAGCGCTATAAAGAAACTGGCTCACATGCGGACCGCCCCAGCAAAGGAAGACCAAGAGTCACCTCTGCTGCGGAGGATAAGTTCATCCGAGTCACCAGCCTCAGAAATCGCAGGTTAACAGCAGCTCAGATCAGAGAGGAGGTCAATGCCACACAGAGTTCTAGCAGCAGACACGTCTCTAGAACAACTGTTAAGAGGAGACTGTGTGAATCAGGCCTTCATGGTAGAATATCTGCTAGGAAACCACTGCTAAGGAAGCAGGTTTCCTAGCAGAAGAGACGCGTTTGGGCTAAAGAACACAATAAAGAACACAATAAAGAAAACTCTTTGAGAAGGTGTGTCCAAACTTTTGGTCTGTACTGTATATACATAATTAATATTTAGTATACATATTTTGCATATGTGTGCAAATTCAGGGCAAAAGGCTTGTCGTGTGTGCGCGCTCTGGTTAGGATGGTAGACTACTAATCATAGGTTCAAACCCCAGCACCACAAGCTGCTAGTATTGGGCCCTTACTGTGAAGAACAATGACAAATGTACAGTAAGTTGGTCTGTATAGAGACGCCCACCAAATGGCATGAATCTAATTGTAAAGTTTGTTTGTGTGGAATTGATTCCAAAGTTTTAGCGTCAATTATTTTAACATTTCAGTTCCTGATATCAGCGGATCCAATATTTTTTAGATCGACTTCGATAAAAATCGAAAGCAGAATTAAGATTTGATGACTTGACACAAGGTCTACTACCCTTGTATACGCTAGGAAACTCTATCCTACTTTACAATACTACAAAATGTACACACTTAATGACACCGATGTGTTTTGAAGCAAGAAAACTAAATCAACTATTTGAGACTTAATGGTGTAACAGACTGGAGCTGATCTGTGATCCATATGGATCTCTTCCATTAGTTCGGCACACTGTTAGTAACAAGATTAATGATCATAGTGTAAAATAAAATTTTCCTGCAGTTGTGCTGTGTTATATTTGCTGTTATATTTATTCACATATACTTTAATTTTACAACTAAGCACTCAACATTTCATTTTATGCTTGTATTTAAACATTGAACTTCTTGTTTTCATTTAGAACAAGGCCAGAAGTTCCGTGCCTTAAGTGTTGTTTATCACTATAAGTAATACATGGGATGTAAAATTATATGATTTCCGCGACCAAGAATCTGCGAGTTTTGTGATCCGTTACACTCCAATTGTAGAACACGTTCAGTCTGAACACTTAAACCTGCCACAAAACAATCTGACTTGTTCAAAATGGCACAAGATACAGTTTCTGATGAAGTGCATAATATAGATATTAAATTATTACCATAAATGTGCGAGACAACTAGGAGAAAAAAAAAAAAAAAGAAAAAAGATGAGAACATTCAAAAGAACATAAGATCAGTTAATATGCATATCATCGGGTTTACCATGGTTCTGGTGTTTTCACAGGTTGGCCACAAGCAAAGGATTACAATTCACTATATTACTCAGATGACACACAGGATTGGTCATACAGCCTACACTGTATTGTAATGTTAAATCTTCCCATACTTTAGAGGAATTCGGTTCCTCTGTAACTGATTCTCTGTAATGTGAGCCGCCATTTCCGCCGAAAAAAAGAATTTTTATAAGCCACATGACATCACAATTCTTCATAACACAACCTGACTAACTGAAAATGAAATTTGTTGACAAATGCGTTTGATTATCTTTTTCCCCCAAATAGCTGTTGCAGCCCTACTTAAAAGAAATCAGATGTAATTTGTTTTGAAGTGCCTTGCGATGGGTTCGCAGTCCATCCAGAGTGTACCCTCCTCCCTGCCTTGTGCCCCAAGTCTCGTGGGATAGTCTCTCTCCAGGCCCCCTTGTACACCCTGTATACAGGATGAAGCGGTATAGACGATGACTGAGTGAATACATGAAAATTTAAGCTGAAGTTTGGTGGAACTCAGAGGATTCCAAGAGTGAAACAATAAAAAAATATTACAGGTAATTAAACTATAAGAAATCTTCAGAGATTTTTCTAGTTAATGGTCAAATTTGTTCTGAAATACAAAACAGGGCTTGTTACACTGGAACAAGCTGAAGCAGTCTGAGCATCCTTCAGAGGTCTGTTTAAAAAATAACCAACTTAAACGCATAAAAAAATGTATTTCATACTGCAAATATATATATATATATGTACTGTATGTAGGCATTTATTTATTTATAATGGTACTTATATCTATATATATTTTTTTTTTTTTACTTTTCCTTTCTACTTGATAAGGGTGAGCAACTGTAACCAGGAATAAGAAATTTCCCTCTGGAATTAATAAAGTTCTTTAAATCTTCCTTATTTATTTACATACGTTTGTTCTCCACATTTTCTTATTTTTCAGTGATTCATTTATTTCACTTACTTTTTATTGATTTGTTTCATTTATTTATTTACTTACATTTGTTTGTCTATTTATTTTACAAATTTATTTATTGATGCATTTGTCTATTTGTTTATTTATTTATTTACCCAAAATGTATTTATTTGTGTCTCTCTGTATTTGTATATTCATTCATTCATTCACTTATCTATCTTTAACTTTGATCTGATTTTAGGAAATGATTTGCTGATGATCACTAAACCGGGGTTCATTAATATACCTGACTCAAAGTCGTCACATCCACTAATTCAAGAACAGAAACAAATCCTACACGCTGCTTCACATCATTGAGGGCATGTTCAAAAACAAAAGTGTTAGCTTGGGGATTTGCTATGACTCAGTGTGTTTGACAGTATATATGTGCGTGGGTTGAGTTTCTGCCCCCAACCTGGTCAGTGATAAGTTTTACTGCACTTGAGCTGATCATAAAGAAAGACTGGATCACAAAACAAACCAACATAATCTTATCATTCCACCATCAGCATGACGGTGCCAGAGCGGCACGTGCACTCAGAACCCACAAAAAGCAGACAAACCGCACTTTTCGTTTTTAATTGTATTTTATTTTATTTTCCATGTAGACATTCGTATTTATTCACTCAGCAGAAGTGTTTGGCCTAACATGCAGTAACAGAGCGTTAAGACGTTAGCAGACTTACTTAATTTAATAATAATAAAACAGCTTGTTGATAAGGGTAACTGGGCGTTCCTTCAAGAAAAATAACACACACCTGCCCTGAATATCGTTTAACAATATGGTGATTCTCAGCTTTATGACTCTTCTTAACTTTTATGTGATTATATCATATCCTGAAATCATCTGAAACTGGGTTAATGTTTCTCTTTTATATCAAGGTTGGTTGTTGTTTGCTCACATTTGTTGTTTTGGTGTACATGTTCACAGAACACAGCCCTTGTATGAACACTCCCTTTTTTACTGTTTTTTTTTTTTTTTTTTTTAAAAGGACTTCCTTTTGATCAAGAATGAATTTATAACTTTTGGCAACATGGAAGATTACGCTTATTATATAAACATAAAACAGAGACATATAAAGTCTTGGCAAAAACGCGTAAACAGAACATTATCAAATAATTAACTAATGGCCTACATACACACACCTTTTAACAATCGATAAAGACAATTCTGTATGTTTATTTTGGCACAAAAAGGGATTTGCTGAGGGTTAATTAACCAATTTAAAAGTTTCTAACAGTGTGTGCTCATAAAAAAACAAAAATGGCACAAAGGGAACACAACACAACCAAATTAATTACTGATAAATCATGTAAATCTATGTAATTACATGCGTCTGTATGTGCTCATGTGCATACAGAATTGCTATAAGCACTTACACCATTGAACAGTCCAAAATCTCTATTGACAAATTGAAAGTTTTAAACTTTTTTTTTTTTTTTTTACCAACATCTGGCACTGCACTCATCTGTTCGTGCTAATCAAGAGAGTAGTGTTATGTAATTCTGGTCATAATGCTTCCTGGACAAATTCAGAGTAAGTAATTATTACACCACATCATAATTAATTACATTTACATGCTTATACTCATCCTTATGCTGTAGAATTCTAGTGTGAGCTTAGTTTAGAGGTTAGTGTCTGTGAAAGATGTTCACACCGAACTGGGGTTCCCTCCAGACTGCACTCCTGCCTCGCACCCAGTGTTCCCTGCAGTCACTGAGCAGGATAAAGCGGCTCCTGAAGGTGAATGAACAAATATTCTCAGACATAACATGTTGCGCAGTGGATTGTTTCTTGTGGTTTTCCACAGACAATAATTGTCTTTTTAACATCCTAAACCGCCGAGAGCAGTCACCTTGTCCGGACTCGCATTCCTGCCTTTGAGAACTGCAAACTCACTATTACTTTACTGCAGCGACTGAATACTATGATTAAGTATGAAGAAATGATTTTTGGACGTGTACGTTTCTCCGGGTCCAACAGCAGGTCAGGATTTATGTACAGGCCATTTTAATAAATCAAACAGCCATAAATTAACATTTAGTTTTTTTTTTTTTTTTTAGAGAGAGATTGGAATATTTCCAAACGTATAACTGATGCTAGTTTGAAAAAACAAAAGTTGAAAACTTTGTTGAAACACATGCTTCAATTTATTTAGATGGACGTCAGTCATATTAAACTTGGTTGTTTCCTCTTCATGTCAAGTTTTACCAATGAACTGAACTGTGATATTTTAATATTAGATGGCTAACTGTTAATGTCACATAACAGAGGGAAAAAAAAAAAAAACACAGCAGCATGAATGTGTAACAGATGTGTTACACATTTCTTTGCCTGGCTGTGCTGCTGTCTGTTAATAGATCGGAGTAGTGTACTTTGTGGGGGCTGTGAGGATTAATTTGGCTATGGTGGTGGCATCATGTCTCTTACTGCGGTCAAGTCAGTTTCATAGTCAGACAGACGAGCATTTGTAGTAAATTTGCCATGAACTGTATGGGAAATTATTCTAAGACATTGTTTTAACATGACATTCAAAAGGGGGACCAACTGAGCCCAACATTTCTCTCCAAATATACACATCAAGTCTTTTCTTGATTTTAAACATACTGTATTTTACACAAACGCTATTCTAGGTACAAACATACTGCAAGCAGGGACTGTCCTGAAAATGTGGGACAAGCAAAAAGTGTAAAAGGTGTGGGTGTTACTTCTACTAGCATATGAACAGTATAATACACTATAAACTAACTATAATTATTTTGCCACAGATAAAATAAATAGCTAAAATCAGATACATTTAACGTACAAGAGATGCTAAATTGTGCTATGACATCATATACAGTAGGTGTATCATGTTTTGTTCTTATGGAAGGCTTAACACAAAATGCTCCAACCAGAAACCAGTTGTCTTGTGCGTAAATGGCCCCCAACAATGGTTCAGAGGTTTCCACCACGCCAAGCTCAACCCTGCCCACCAGACTGTGTCAGTGGGTTAAACACACACACGCACAGGCCTGACATGCAACAACCAATGGTTACCATTCATAAACAGAAACCCCTCAGAGCGAAGCGAGGATGTGGCATACGCTGCTTGAAGTGGAATATACACTTGTTATAAGTGGCAGGAAATCACAACGGCCTCCTACTCTGCTTCACGGCTAAAAAGCCCGTAGATGAGCCAGATGAGTCAGTGAGCAAAGTATACTGTCATTTCTCCACAAGGTTTCTCTCTTTAGGTGGGAGTGATCAAGAACTGTTTCAATCTCTGAGCAACAATCAATGTGATTCCCCTCCTCATTAAAGCGTAACCGATTGCAGCTTTAAACTTTCACTTTAGCTCAGTGGAAATTCAACTGTGGCGCTGTTACAGTACGTGAAAAATCTCCCAAAGACATTTGAATAAAATTTACAAATGTTTTTTTTTTCATGCATTTGCTGGAATAGATGTTTATAAAACATCTGCGTTGTGCTGCTTTGATGTACCGCTTTTACTTATTTATAATGAAGATCAAGTCAAAAAAAGAAAATCTTTACGAACGGTGGACACCAGGGTCTTTGAAGATTCAATAATCAATTAGTTTAGTTTTTCACCAATGAAGCAGTTATGATGATTAAATGTTATATTTTTAATATTGAATTCATCTCTCCCATTAGTTTAATCTAAATTGCAATATAAAAATGTCAACGCAAGGCTTTCTACTTGTAGAAAAGTAAAAAATGAAATGCTCTGTAGGCTGAATTTAAGAGACAAAACTTAATTGTACACAAATAATGATGGTCATGAAGGTGTCTGAAATGTTTTACTTTTAAAACATCGCTGCCTCTTTTATTATTATTATTATTATAAGGATCTCTGCTTGAAGAGAGTTCAAGCAAGGTGAACACCACACTGCTGAATTGAAGCGACTTTTCGACTATTAGCGTAGGAGTACTTTGTGTTATTAAACAGTCATTTACTGTACTGTACATTACAAAGCATGAATGTTTTTACTACCTGGATCTTCACTAAGCCGTTAGCACAAGGAGACATGATTTCAAGCTTGGATGGCAGTCTGACCCAGAAATTCCAGAAAACTCAATGTTGACACTATGCTCGAGGGGAGGGGAAAAAAAAAAAAAAAGCAAGACATGTTAGAGTTAAAAAAATAATAATAATAAAAATTTAAAAAAGAGAAAAGAAAAAAAAAAAAGAGTAGACATGGCTGAAGTAGGAAAATTTTTTCTCTCTATTATTAATATACGATCAATAGTGAAACTTCACATTCGCACTTGAGAATAATCAAACAAAAGCTTCCTGTGTAAAGCAGTGATTTAAAGATTTAAAGAAGAACCTGTTTTCAAACTGCAAAAAAATAAAATAAAATAAAAAAACTCGCCTGGAAATAATGAAAACCTTTCTTTTTTTTTCTTCAGTAAAACAGAAGAAGTGTAAAAAGTGAGAGTCACACCAAGACGCTGTTTGAGACTGCCAGCGAAATAACCACGTCTGTCTGCTCACTAAACAAAATAGCATCAAGAGAAATAAACGAGTTTCAATTCTTCATCCAAACCATCCAAGCAGCTGACAAACCGTTAGCGGTTAATATTGTGCCGGCACTCTTACGCGCGTAGTTTCGTAGCTGTAACTCTTTTATTCATTCACTTTTTTAAAAAATTTTTTTATTTCTTTTTTTTTATCTACAACTGGCTAAGTGTTGACATGTAGCCTGTTCTGAGGAATAACATCATGGATGGGATAGCGGTTAATCACAGAGTGTAAATTCATATGAACTTTTACGCACACTAATGTATGCCGATAAAGGTTTTCAATGTCAAACATTTTGAACCAGAAAGAAAAGGAGTCCAGTCGCCATGACCCAAGTTGTTGTTGACATCCACGTACTCATTTACTAGGGCTAGTTTAGCGTAACTGATCTACCTACTGGTATGTTTTTGAGAGGTGGGAGGGAACCAGAGGTCATAGGAGAAAAAAAAAGAAAAACTACAACGACAAAAAAAAAAAAAAAAACAGACTGTGAGCGAACATGCTGAAAAAGTCCACACAGGCAATAACCTGAGCTCAGGATCACGACGTTGACCCTGGACACATTAATGCTTTACTGTTCCACCCATAAGATGAGATAATAAAAAATAAATGTGTAGCATTTAGTCTGGAATTTTAAAACAGCCGAGGTTTGTCCTTCAGCTGAGGCAACTTGTTTGTTTCTTGATGTAGTGAAAGCCTGGCATATTATGACATGGTGTGTGTGTGTGTGTGTAACTACATGCACACAAAGCAGAGGTTCTATACACACAGTCTCGTATGTAATCCTTCATCTAAACCGTGGCTGACAAACCGTTAGCGGTTAATATTGTGCCGGCACTCTTACTCACATACATGGCAAAAAACAAACAAACAAACATACTAATACCCAACAGGACACGTGACTATGCTATCTATAAGCATATTTACACTCTGAGAACGCACCTGACTTCTGTTCACCTTCTGAGGCAAGCGAACTCGAAAGTGCAGCTAAACAAATAATGCACTAACAAACAAGCTGTAGGCCACAAAAACTTAAACGCACTCGAGCTGTGCATTATGCATTTTAGGAATCGAGTCATTTTCACACCAAACAATGTTAAATGCATGATGTCAGCGTTATACTATAAACAATACTGCGAATTGCTACCTACACATACCAACCCTAAAAGCTAGGGTTTTTTTTTTCCCCCCCATGTGGTCACTAAAGGAGGTTATCATCTGACTTTAGGGTTTCAAGTCTGACTGCGCTGTATGATTCAGAACAAGCTGGCATCGACCCACAAAATGTCACAGTCATACAACAAAGCCCAAAAACAACCAACGAAAAAAAAGCCCTTCCTGGATTTACTGTTCATGCGGGTATTAGAAAAGGAGGTTGATCAAATGGGGTCAAGTAATTTGACATGGCGTCGGAACATCACACGATAAAAAAAAAACACAATGATAAATCACTTAACATAGTATATAAGCAGACGTCATGTCCTGACATACTTTTTTGTAGTCTTCCAGTGAACAAATCAGCTAATAAATGAATACATAAATAAATAAATAACTTCAAACTTGATGCCAACATCTTCAACTCCAATGCCTCCATCACCACCAAGTACCTAGACCTGTTCTTCAAACAAGAAGGAAACTGTTGAAAAAAAAAAAAAAAAAAACCATCTTCGGACATTTGCTGTGAATTTGGATCGTTTCAATTCAACGATAATTCCATACAAATCCCCACAAACAAATCAAGCTCAAGGTATCACGTTCAGACAGAAGAAGGGTGCATGCACGGCTGGACGCATGGCTCCTCAAGTTTCTAACCCGAGTGTGTAAGAAAATATTTCCGTATGACGAACAGGAAGGAAGTCATTGACGAGGAAACCGACTGCAGATATTTGACCGTAATGCTCACTCGAGTCTCATCGATTCATCTTGCTTACGTTATGAATACTGTATAAATCCTACAATCATTCAACAACTTGTTCCTGAAACATAGTACTACTATGAGGATCTCTTCCACATGTGATGACTAATCTCAGCAGAGTGCTGCCCAACATCTTGCTGAAAATCGTACACTTAATCATTTCTGTATTAGCGCAGTTACCTTCCTAGATACGAGGCGTGTTCAAAATTCTCCTCATGAATGAAGGTGTGTAATACTGATCGACACTGACTGAAGACTTCAAGCTCAGTACAGTGATGAGACTCTTAACCGCAGTGAAAGATTTGAATGGTGCAAACGTTTCAAAGAATATATTCATAAATGACGATGCCAGCCGAGGTGGCTTGAAGCAGACTCCAGTCGCTCCTATGAGCATTCACAGTGAGTAGAACGCCTGATCCTTGTGGAAGAGCGTACTGCATATTGGAGGAACTCGGCTGGAAGTCATTGACGCATCCCACGTAGACTTTTGACTTTGCTTCAAGCTCTTTCTACATGTTTGCACCACTAAAGGAGTTCCTAGGAGGCTGGTGTTTCAGACATCAAGCAGGCAGTCTGATCATGGCTCTGGCGTACTGAGAGAACTTTCTATCTTGATGGCATCAAGCACTAATTAAACCCTGGGATCGGTGCATTAGCGTAGCAAATGATGTACAAATACAGTATGAACGGAGTTTTTACTCTCGGTCTGTCCCCGTCTGACTTGAGCGTCCCTAACATTGCAAACATGCATCATTTTGAACCTAGAATTGTGTGTTTCTTGGTAACCAAGTCATTACCCAGGAGCTTTTACTTAAATGCATCATTAGCCAATGCCACCACTTGTATGTGAATGTGAGTGTCCAGAAAACACACAGTGCAGATCACAAACTCTTCAGCCAATGTGCTAACAAGAGTAGCATGAGCCTTCACACTCGCATCCAAGACAAGCCAACATTCCACAAGCTTCAACAGTGCGCAGGATGCTGTAGTGCAAGATCTGGGAGCGTTGCCCTGCACTCGGCTCGGGGCCAAATAGCATGAGACAGGCCGTGACGGTTCCACGGTTTCAGAACAGAACATGTTCTTTAATCCTTTGTCTCACCTGATGATGTTAAGACTAAACTGACGCAATATATCATTAAGAAAAAAAAGAGAAAAGACAGGCAAATCGTTCGACCACAAAACTCGAGCAGCGAGAGGAATGCGGTGAGATCCGCCAGCAGGCCTGTCTGTCATTAAACAATGTTCTTAATGCTTACGCAATATCACTTATGGAGAGGTAACTTCTCCGTCTTTGGCTGAGGCCTTTGTTAGATGTGTATATCTTTACCTTCATCATCATGGTAATGATGGTACTTCTCACTTTTCGTCTCAAGCAGACACACGTTTCACTCCGGTGTCTGAAGACAAAAAGGAAGTGTCTAGCAACTGTCTGGCATGTGTAACGCTACATTCATCATTGCTTCAAACCCCAAATGACAGGGTTGCCCACCAGCAGTGAGGTAATTAGTTTTAATTTAAAGTAGCGGTGCCTGTGCTTGTAGTTGGTTTTGTTGGTCATTAGCAAGTTGCATGATAATAACCTGTGCTAGGAACTTTTGCAAAAACCTCAGGAGCGCTGCTTCTCTGAACTCATTTTAAAGAATGTCTGCATTTCATTGTATTGCTTTTCATACCCGGCCAATGCTCGGTTTCATGGGAGCCTGCGTTTCCTGTAGTGTGTTTTCTGTTATACTTAAGAAAATGTGCAAAAGCTCTTTTCCTACAGGATGTAACAATCTCGTTGTACCAAAATCTCTGACTCCTGGGTTTGGTCATTTTAATAGGCGGTAAAACATACCGTAATCTTCAGTCTATAAAAATGACTGATTCAGTTACCCCGCCACGCCACGTCAAACTAGCCCCATCTGAATAGGGCTGAACAAATCCTACGCGTTTAATCACAGAGAAATGAATGGAATCACTTGTGCTAATGTTTATATATTAAGCCAAGATCTAATTCATTCTAAAAACGACTGCTTTAGTGAATCCAAAAGCACTCATGAGCAAAAACAGCTGAATGATAAACACAGACGTCCAGACTAGCTCCTTCAGTGAGCAGGGTGCTGGAGCTACGCCAACGCAGCGAGAGCCAGGACTGGGTAAAAATAGGCAAAAGCGATAGCTTAAAATGACCGAACGGCCGCATTCATCCAGAGGAAGTCGAACGGGTCATTGCTGGAGATGCGGCTCTGCAAACACTTATCAGTATCATCTGGTAGAGCTTCAGCGGTTTAGCCAAAGCCTTTTTTTTTCTCTCCCTCTCCGTCTCTCTCACAGACACATACAGAGCAAGTGGATTGTATTAGAACCACATTCATCTCATCAGCATTCCACTCTAAACTGGGACGAATGTAAAAATAGTTCTTTGAAAAGTAAAGACATCTGGACTAGAACATTCAGACAATGGCATGAGAAAAAAAAAAATTGGCATAGAAAAGACTAAAACAAATAGGTGAGGGGAAGGTGAGCTCTCCTGGGAATATGTTGTGCAGTAGATGGATGACTGTGTGTAAAATAAAGGGCTTGTTAGTAGTAGCCCATGGCCATCTGAAGGGCTAGGATTCTGATCCTGCTCTCAGTGCATTTTAAATAAACCCACTATCGAAAGTGAAAATTGTGGGTGTTTTAAGAAAGAAAGGGAAAAAAAAAAAAATCTGCACATTCTTTATCACCCAGTTCATCTGCTACTACAGCAAAATGAAGAAGGAAGTGGGCTCACAGAAAGAGTGTGGCAGAATTCGCTTATCACTAATGTCGGCTTGAAAAACTAGCTGAGCACTTGAATTCTGTTGAGTAAAAATTAGAATGAATATTACAAACCTAAAAATTCGTGTGAAACATAAAAATAAAAAAAATCTTTTCAAAATCAAATAAACAGGATTTGTTCCAGTTCTCTATATTAATGTAATGATCACTTTAGCAACCAAGTCAACGCTCTGCGAATGCAGTCTGCACAATCACAAGATTGTAGATTATGACTTGACAAGCACGTAGAAAAAGAAGCTGATGTGCTGTGCACTGCCTGTCCAAAAAAAAAAAAAGAAAAGAAAAAAAAAAAAAGAAAAGAAAAAAAAAAAGAAAAAAGTCGCCACCTGGTTTTAACTAAGCAAATAGGTAAAAGCCTTTCATTGGATAATTACTGCAGTGATTAATACATTTCAGCTGGCATTTCTTAAGAAACCATGTCAGAAGACATATACTGTGGTCAGAGCAAAGATGTTACTCTGTTTCAGAAGGAAAGAAGACAAGGAAAACAACTAGTAAGGCAAAGAAAACAACTAAGGGTTACGAACTGCGAAGCGCTTCATTAAAAGTCTAGACGGATCGTGGCATCATCTAGGAAGAAATGTGGTCAGAAAAACATCCTGGATGAGCTTGATACAGTAGAACACTTAAATATTTTGCAAAAACAACAATTGAAGTCACGGCTATATTTATTAGTGAAAGTAAGGAGTTTCTCCACATGCATGATGCAAAAAGACCTCAAGGGACTGGGACTACACAGCTGTGTGGCCTTAAGACAACCACTTATTAGTGAGGCTTATTGGGAAATTTGCTAGGGAACATAAGGAATGGACTGTGAAGCAATGGGAAAAGGTCACGTGGTCTGATGAGTCCAGATTTACCCTGTTCCAAAATGATTGGTGCATCAGGGTACTGTAAGTAAAGAGGTGGATGAAGTGAGGCCTAGTACCTACTACACAAGCCTGTGGAGGCAGTGTTCCAGTATGATCATGGGCTACTTCAGTTGGTCAGGTCTACATTCAAGCAATGTTATGTTCCCCCAAAAAAATAAACATACTGAATGACCTGATGGCACATTCCAAGATAACAAAGCCAGGATTCAACAGGCTCCACCACAGAGTTCAGACCTTGCCACCGTCGCCTTCGGCTTGCTCATCAGGAACTATCTGACCATTTTACTCATACACATTCACATTTCATACAAACTCTGGATTGTGTAAAGCTGCTTTGCGACAATGGCAAATGTTAAAAGCACTATACAAATAAAACTGAATTTAACTGAATAGACCTTAATGCCATGGAGAGTCTTTGGAAAGTGCTGGAGAGGACTTTTCGCAGCCGTTCAACTCTCCCATCATCAATACAAGATCTTGGAGAGAAATTAATGTCTTTCTGCAAAGAAACAAAAATGGTGTGACATTGTAAGCTTATTGAAGTGATGCCATGGCCATATTAAAAGAAAAGGCGGTCCAAGAAAATATCAGAGCGGGATTTATTTATTTTTTTTTTTTGGATGACCGGTGTCTATAAAAAGTATTTTGAATTATATAATGGGGGGAAAAAAACATTTTTGATAAAAAAAATGTTACTACAGAAACACACAATCTTAGGACTACTAAAATAAAAAAAAAGCTTGAGATGTACGAAATTGAGTATGAAATTGACTCAGAAATATTACAAAACATTTCTTATTTTGCTTCTTGTTTAGAAAGACAAGTTTTCTGAAAAACAGGTTATTCCAGTTCTTTACTTATTTCTGCCATCTCTGCTTTAGATTTACCCCTGAAATTTTGGGTGTATATCAAGATTTGTGTGTTTTCTCAACAGTATAATATTCTCTTATACATGTTTCTTTTTATTTAGAAGACGGTATGCGAGTAGTAAAGGCTCACCATGCTCAGTGGTAAAGGCTCTGATCTAGCCGCCTTGTTTCAATTAAGGATTGAAGATACGATGTGATACGATTTGATCCACACTGTAGATAAGCCTAGTGGTGTTTCGCTGGATGTAGATAAGCAATATTTGTGAATTTCTAAGTATCAGACGTACTGTATGTTCAAATCACTTTGCCATCCTAGAAACTCATTTACACATCACTGAATATTATGACAGGTTTTAATTTACACACCAGTTGACGATAATGGATTTAATTAGACCCTGTGCTCTGATCCCAGCTAGGAGATACGAAGGAAGACATTTCACTGTACTTTAAGACGTCTTTCATTAATGGTGAACAACACATAATAAAGACAATGAATAGAGTGTGTATACACAACGACCTACATATCATTCCTTAGTGAAAGTGCGAGAGAGGGAAAGTCAATAAAAGTCTGAGCAGCGACACATGAGAACTAGTTCACCTGGACATGAGACTTGGACACTCCCTTTCTCCCTGACTGAGTACACAGTTACGTATTAATGCTGTAGCTGATTATACCCACTATCACAGGCCATACCGACAGGGTGATAATGAAGGGAACACTGTGTCCATGTGCAATAAACACCTCCGGAAAAACTTCAAACAAAATTACACGCCCTGATGTTTTAAACATTTGAAAAAGAGGTCACAGGACCTTCACTGGTGCCGTTCCTAGCCACCTGCTCGGTCATGTCGCTCAGTAATGGTGAGCACATCCTCTTCTCTAATTCCATTTTCAGGCCCGGCAGAGATCCGGTTACTGACGCATGCTTTTTCCGCACACAGTTCACATGAGAGGTCCTTCTCAGTCAGCTGTGTTCATGAGTGAACTCTGAAGAATGCAACTAAAGGGCAGACGATTGTGTCGAGCGACGGCCTTGTGATTGATCACAAGCCCGGGAAAACCATGCCAAGTCCACACTCTGCTTAGTCACTTGTGCTTCCACTTAGGCCTTGAACTCATTAAGATTAAATCACTTATCTAGCGCATGAAAAAAGGAATCAAATACAACTGGGTCATGTTTTTATAAGAAAATAAGTCATCGCCGGTGTAACGAGGCTCGATGCAAAGCAGAGACGATCATTTCCTATTAAAAACATGACCCTGTGTGCTTTATTATCCTTTTATACCACAGCAAAATAACAATAATTACTAATGATTACTAAGATAAGTTTATTTTAAAGACTGTACAGTATGAAGATAACACTGATCATGACGTATTCTTACCCAACAACCTCTTTTTTTTCCCTTATATTAATTTAATCATTAATTTGAACATTTGATATATTAATTGTTACAATCTGGATAAAAGAAATCGTTTTTTATTACTACTAAAAATTAATCATTTTCAGCCTTAAAATTTATTTTAGTGGACATTAAATAAATATAATCAAATTCCGTTTTGGTGTGTATTCCACATACTGCATGTTGTAGTCTTCAGGTGACCCCCACCAGCTGCTTCATCACTTTCTCTGCAAAGGAAGAACACAAAGATGAAGAGGGTTGATGGCAACAAGAAACAGGAGTTTTCGCCGTCAGAACACTGCTGACAATTAGAAAGCTTCAACACTGGAGACTCCTTCCAGGAATGGAAAATTACACAGCACCAAAGTGGCCACATTATTAGTTGTTTTTTTTCCTCTAGTTTGTTCACTTGTTTAATTTAATTACGCACATGTATGAACCAAAATGTTGAACTGAATTGTATCTTGGGAGCGCAAATTAACCAAAAAGGTGCCTAGGAATTGTATCTCTTTTGCACAAATGCATGAAAAACTGTAACTTATGCGCATGAATTAGCCAAAATGTGGCCGTGAATTGTACCTTGGATGATTCCCTCTACGTGCCGCCCCACACGTCTGGCAACGGATATACATCCGCTGTTTCTGTGACAGTTATTTACAGGATCGGGTTGCCACGTCGACACTCGATTGTATCCGAGCAACTCGAGGTGAAGGATCCAGCAGTGACAACCCGGCAGCGTTTTGGATTAAACCGGGGACCTTCGCAGTCCAACACCTTAACCAACCCGAGTCACATCTGCCCCCGAATTATATCTTGGGCGCTCAAATTAACCAAGATGTGGGAGCAGATTTACCAAAACATGCCTACAGATTTCATTTCCTGTGCAACTTACTGTAATCAAAACATGGAAACAAATTAGACCTTTTATGAACCTGAAAAATATATATATATACAGTATATATTGTTCCCATGTTTAAGTGCATAAATTAACCGAAACAAATCACAGCTTAAGTGCACAAATTACCCAAAACGTGCCTACTCACTGTATGTCCGGTGGAAATGAACCAAAACACAAAATATCATGTGTGCACGATTTAACCAAAAACCTGGGAACAAATAGTATTTTAAGCATATAAATTAGTCAAAAAGCGCCCATTATTTGCATCTTCACCTGTACATAAACAAAATTTGGTTTAAAAATAAATAAATAAATAAATAAATAAAATCGTATATTTTGTGCGCGACTTAACCAAAACATGGCCATGAATTGTATCTCAGGCACTGAAATGAACCTGTGAAAAAATTGGATGTTTGGCTCATGAATAAACCAAAACAAGGATATGATCGAGTAAAACAAGCAAAAGACGTTGTGTGAAGAGTTCTATAGAAACAAACATCTCCTTAGAGAGAACTTTCCACGTTAACATTTACAATCATGCAAAGCGTCTTTCCTACGCAAAGCCTCCGAGTAAGCTTTTAAATAGAGAAACAGAACACATTTGAGTTTATTAATACAAATCCTGCAATACAATACTAAATACAATGAATTAAAACCTCCTGACCAATCAGATTCTGTAGTGTAACCGTTTTTATCATTCACACTAATTCTTCTTTTCTTAAACGGCATACCCGACAGAGCATTATAATATTTTGGTTGTACCTTCCCAAACTTTACAACACTTTAAACACGCCTTGGGCCGAAATAAAAGTTTACTGGCGCCCCCGTAAATCAGGCATGAAGATGAACAGCAAACAACGGGCCTCCAAGGAAGACATCCAAAGTACACTTCCAACCCTTCAGAGCATTCGAGACTAATATACGAGCAGCGGATCTCTCAGAGCAGCGTCTTCATTTGAATTTCAGCGTTGTAAAACGGCGGCACTGAGAACGGCGCTGTTCTACTACGGTCTTGCCGCAGCCAGAAGGAATGTTTAAAACATGAATGAATGGCTGAGTGCTGTCTATTTTTAAATTCGTAGTAAGACTGGGTTTTCTCTTTCCAGCGTGAAAAGACAGCGAGTCTCAGGTGTCTCTGCTCTGTTGGAAACTCCTATACTCTATTCAAATGATGCGGGGTGTGTGTTACAAATATGGCCGTGACTCAGAGCGAGAGGGGGGCGGGGTGGGGGGGTATGGTGCAGTGGTAGGGTTTGGGGGTGGTCCCCTGATGAAGGAAAGGGTGAGTAAGAGTCAGCAACTGTCAGCGCAAAATCCCCAGCGCGATTATGTGCTGCTCGCTCGAGTGTGACGAAAAAAAAAAAAAAAAGAACAGAACAAAGCACTAAAGCATGAAGTAACCGCAGTTTGAAGGCAGAGTAGCATCTTTATTTATTTATACACACTTTTTTATTATTATACTGTTTTATAAATGTGTGCGTGTTCGCTTTTTAAATATCAATACAGTCAAACAAGACAACAGGAGATGATGTGCATTAAGATATTATATAATAATTCAGGCTTTTGTCTCGAGTGTCATCAGGCTTAGTTCTCACCTTTGATCGCACATCTAAGAGAGATAGTAAACATTTCCTGGGTGGAGAGATTGCTCTTTTACCTCCTGCTCTACTATGAGAACTTCCTGTTGACGGTGTACGTCTTTCTGAACCTCATTTCAAAATCACTGAAGCGCAGGGTTTGGCAAAACGAAACCAAAGTATCGATAATGTGCCAAATTACACACGAATCAAGATTTTACGATTCTGTTAAATATACTACATATATGTATATATTATGTCGTCATTAAAAGTTTTTAAAAATGTCTGACAATGTTGTAAAAGTCTTTGTCCCATTTATATTCTTTCCTACAGTAATTGCTCACCTGGAAATTCCCACCCACCATTCAGCTCTCGCCGACAGGTGAGAAGGTGTGAAGGATAACACGCTATGTGCCAGTCTACTGAATATACCGCGAACGACACGTGGTGGCGCATAACACACACGGGGAGGGGGAAGGTGCCGTCCTCCCTCTTCCGCATACGTGATTTGACAGATGCGCGTGATTGGCTGTGATTTGCTGTGATTGACAGGTGAGAGAGTGTTTGGCATCAGTTCCTGACAGACAGCACGGCCAAGGATGGCTGCGGCGTCGCTGGGATTCGGGCTCTCGATCTCTGGACATCAGGGATAAGGTTTTCCTGTTTGTTTAGTATTTTTTTTAATAAATTGAATTATTGACTGGAAGCAGATGCCAAGATTTTGCAACATTTATGTCTGCCTTACAAGCAGTCTTTTTTTCTGGCAGTTTGTGACAAAGTTATGTACAGTCATGGCCAAAAGTTTTGAGAATGACACAAATATTAGTTTTCACAAAGTTTGCTGCTAAACTGCTTTTAGATCTTTGTTTCAGTTGTTTCTGTGATGTACTGAAATATAATTACAAGCGCTTCATACGTTTCAAAGGCTTTTATCGACAATTACATGACATTTATGCAAAGAGTCAGTATTTGCAGTGTCGGCGCTTCTTTTTCAGGACCTCTGCAATTCAACTGGGCTGCTCTCAATCAACTTCTGGGCCAAATCCTGACTGATAGCAACCCATTCTTTCATAATCAC
>JAAGKR010004091.1:0-24595 GCA_011419295.1 Clarias macrocephalus
TCTTAAACAGGTCATAAGGAGTGGATAATATAATGCATAATAATGCCTTTTTTTTAACAAGCTTTTTGGAATTGGATCAGTTCTGTTTAAGATAACAGCCTTGTCTGCCTAAAAATACATTCAAATGACTAAAGGCATACAATCTTGGTTTGAATCCAGTTTTACTCTTCAAGCTTTAACCCCACAGTGCATCCGGTATCATGAGCTGATTACCAGTTGAGTCCATGGAAACCAAATTTCTACTTGTTTCGTTACCATAGCAACTAAACCTGAGCAAGTAACTCGAGGTAATCAATAACCGTGTCCTTTTTCCAAAGCCAATATTATTATAAAATAGTATAATTATCGAATATTATGCCGATGGTGTGATATTAGGGATGACTAAGTGTGCGTGTGCTGGGGGGGGGGAGAAAGCTGGGTAATTCAGTAGAGATCAAATATGCTTGAGCTGTCCCCTCTCCTGCTGTGTTGCCAGAATAATCAGAATATAAACAGCTTGACAAGGTTATTATTTATATTCTGAACTAATAACTGGTTTTATAGAAAAGAGGAGTAAAAACGTGCTTCAGGTGATAGTGTTATTGGAAACAAATAATAAACTTTGGATGTTAACCGAAACTCTGCTTTACACTGGACTACTGTACATTTACACCATCCTGTAGTATAGTGTTTATTGTTTCCTAAAACGTCATGTGGAAGTTTCTTCTATAATACCCTAGTGATTGCCAAATTTTTAAAACGTTGAATAATTAATTAACATCTTATTGCTAATTTTAACAGTCCCACAATATCTCCCACAAGGTAAAACAATAACAAAATGGGTCTTATACAGTATACAGTAAATAATAAACAGCAGTGCATGGAGTCATGAAAGCTTTCCATAGTTGAAAGGTTACAGCATTAAAGTTGACATTTTATGCAAAAATCACTTTTTAGGCATTTTTTGACATTTTTCAGTGTGTAAACAAAATAAGGCTTAAATAAGGCAATTTGATTGTTTTTTTTTTTTTTTTAGATTTGTGACCTCATATAAGAAGATCCCCTTCCCTGGCTTGTTGTTGAACTCTGCTGTTCTTCTGGAGGGGTGTAGGTCAGCAGGAGCTCATTTACATAAACACTGAAATGCTGCATTTGGAGGAGCAGTGAAATGAATAAAACTTGAGGTATGCAATAATGCGCTGTCTGAGGAGTATTTCAGCTGAAGCATTAACACACACACTTTGGGGGAGCACTGAGACCTTTTAAAGAAATAGTATGAGAAGTGTTTCAAGTCAAACTGGGACTTGGGATAAAATGTCTTCAAGTTATGACATCATTTCAAGTTATTTCCACATGTTTCAACCACTAAAGGAGTTCCTGGGAGGCCAGTGTTTCAGACATGAAGGATATCATCCAATAATGGCAAGCATACTTTATATATTGATGGTACCAAACAGTAGTGAAACACTAGGATAAGTGCATTAGTGTACCAGGAGATTATATAGAGAAATAAAGGGAGTCTCATAATTTTTGTTCTGAACAATCAAAAGTCCTGGTTTGTCTTGAACGCCCCTTATATGGGAACTTTTAAGTTCCAGCAAAATGCTCAGCATCTGGGTGGGTGAGTGACTGCATTAATATATGTATAACTTACAGCCAGATCTGCTATGATAGACAGGTATTTAACACCTTTTGAGCACCCATCAAAAATTCAACAGGTGCAAGTAGCGTTTTAGCAAACAAAAGTACTCTAGTGTAGATGTTTAGGTTCTTGCAGCACGTCAGCATGAGTATCGTGCTCTTGCCTTTGCAATGTCTATATTTTGTATTTTTATTCTCTATATTTCTCTCTCATCCTTCTAGTCCATAGGAGGAATAATTCATGTCCCCTATGAGATCCTTCACCACATGCAGTGTGTCTGTGTGTACATGCATAATTTAAAATAAGAGACATGAAGGCTGCAGAAATGCACTTTATACTGTATGAAAAATCATTGTAGAGGAATACATTTGAATCGTAGTTTGTTATATTATTTATTTATTTCTGAACGTGTACATGTAGGGTGTCATTACAGTACAGTTCATGGGAAGACTTGCTGTTAATTCCCACTAGATACTGTAGGTGCCCTTTCAGTGGTCCTAGGAAGCATTTTATACCCACACACACATACTGTAGCTCGTCAAGGAACCCTACTTTTGAAATATTCCCCTATAGAGGAATATGCATCAATTCTAGCTGTAAGTAAACATGAAAATCTTCCAGCATTCTCAAGGTAACAAATCTTACTACATGCATGTGGGGGCATTTTTCTGATGAATGAATCATGAAGGGTGAGGTGGTCCAATACATGATACTGGTTGTAAGAAAAAAAATCTTAAGAAAAAAGTTTGATCGACTGTTACAGTATATTCCAAATCAATGTGGATTTGATGCAAGTGCCCCAGTAAAGCAGTACGGACAGGGCAATTTTGGTGTGCTCCCTCTACTAGATATGTATGATTTTTATTTACATTTGTATCTGTTAGGACAAATAACCAGTAAAGCCAGTAAAGACAGCCTTACATCCCTGCAGTGCCAGCAACATATCTGAGCAGTAAAACCAACCCATTTGGTCTTCATGGCACCACAGGCTCTGTAAACAAGAATCAAAACAAATGATGTGGAACACCGGCATCCATCCAATCCGGACATGTAGGCGCCTTTAACTGCCCGTCAGTCATGTTGCCTGTCAGTTCAGAAAGCTCGTTCCGTTGTACAAATGTGTACAGTGAATATGTTTCAGGAGCACTGTAGCACAGAGAGAAAAGAAAACCTAGGAAAAGAAAAGCTTGTTTTTTTTGCTAGCACACTAGTATCATTAAACTACTTTTTTTTTAAATCACACGGCTCCTTCATTAAATTTAGAATTGTATAACTTAATTTATGACAAATGATTCTAATTATTATTATTATTCCAAGTATTCCAATATTCCAGAAGGCACATGTTGTACAGAGCGCAGCAACATCTAAACCTGAAGATTATGCGAAGAAGAAATGATTTTCTCTCATTCATTTTTGTTTTTTAATGATATTGATGTGCTGTACATCATTTGTTTTGAATCTTGTTCATCACAGAGCCTGTGGTGCCACAAAGACCAAATGGGGTTTCCTCCTCAGATATGTTGCTGGCACTGCAGGGATGTGAGGCTGTCTTCACTGGGTTTATATAACTGCAGTTACATTGACTCCAGTGTTAAAAAGGCCCATCCGAGGATGTATTTCCTTCACCAGCTGAAGAACCTGTCACAGGAGCTACTCACACAGTTCCAGTCAGCCGTCATTGAATCTGTCCTGTGCACTTTATTAACTGTCTGGTTTGGCTCAGGTACAAAATCAGACACCGGAAGACTACAAAGGACGGTTTGGACTGTTGAAAGGTTTATCGGTGCTCCCCTGCCCACCCTTCAATGTCTGTACAGTATGAGTCCAGAGTGAGGAAAAGAGTCCACTCGGACCCCTAACATCCAAGCCATCTTCTCCTTGAACTTTTGCCGTCTGATCAGCGCTACAGAGCACCGAACACCAGGATAGTCGAGTCTTTTTCCCCCAGACAATCTACCTCCTGAAGAGTTAACTCTTCTTCTCACTGTGCAATAGAAATGTGCAATATTAGGCTATTACTAGGAAATAAGCATTCAGACAATTATTTTCCATAGAGCGTTAACTAACTATTGCTTCAAAGTGCATGTTCTACAGAAATTTTACTTCGTTTTAAGGAACTCTATAGAGCTACGGTTGGACTCCCTAGAACTTTTGCTTTGATAGGCATGTTCTATAAAATTCTATTCAGTTCTGTTGAACTCTAAAGACCCACACTGAGATGCATGTTGTGTAGAATTATTTTACTCTGTCCCATAGACCTCCATAGACCTGAACTAGGACCCTGTGGACCTTCTACTTTAAAATGCATATTATGTAGAATTTGTGTTAGTTTGATACAACTCTGTAGACCTACATTACATTTCTGCCCCAAGGTACATGTTATATACATATATATACTTCTGCTTCAATATGCATGTTCCATGGGATTTTTCTATTGTTTTTAAGGAGTTCTATAGATGTACAATTGGACTCTTGCATGTTGTATAGAATTTTAGTCAATTTAATAGAACTTATAGACCTGCAGTAAAATACTGTAGAATATCTGCTTTAAAATACTGTACGTTTTGTGTAGAATTTTTATTCAGTTCTATAGAACTCTATGGAGTATGTACAGTTTGGCTCCTGCTAGTCTGCTTCTAAATGCATGTTGTGTGGAAAGTTTACTCAGTTCGATAGAACTCTACAGACCTGCAATGTGACCCTGCAGAACTACTTCTTTCAGTTGTGTTTTTTTTTTTTTTTTTTTTTTTTTTTACCCTTAGTCCTACAGAACTTCATTTACCTGCAACAGAACTTCTACTCTAATATGCATGTTCTATGGGATTTTTAAGAATACAGTGGAACCTCGGATTATCGTTCCGCAAGACAAGCAAAAAATTTATATATATATATATTTTGACTTGAAAAATGAGCAAGTCTTGGTTTACAAGTACCGAGTATTATGCTGCCCGCAAGCGCTCACACACACCACACACACACTAACAGAAACACTGCTCTGTCTCGATTCTTTTAAAATGTAAGCGCAGGTTAATTCATTTTATTTTTACTTTACAGCAGTAAGTCTGTTAGTGTGCGCTCACTTGAGGGTCATTAGGGAGGTTTCTGGTTAATATTCGCGATGAGGCAGAGTTACCATTAGTGTGTGTGTGTGTGTGTGTGTGTGTGTGTGTGTGTGTGTGTGTGTGTGTGTGTGTGTCTGTGTGTGTGTCTGTGAGAAAGTCGGCCCGCACAGAAGTCCTCCCCCCTCTCAAATAAGAGGGAACGGTGTCCTCTTAGCTTCACACACACATACACAGCACATGCACGCAAGAATACTAACAGAAACACTTATGTCAGTATTTATTTTTACTTTTTTTTTTAAGGTAAAGTGCAGGTTAATTTGTTTTATTTTTACTTGTTTTGTATTATTTTTTTATGTATTTATTTCTTTGGGTTGTTGAACGAATAATCTGAGTTTTCATTATTTCTTATGAGAAAATTCTCTTTGATGCATGTTGTTTAGATTTTTTTACTTACTTCTATAGAACTCCACAGACTTGCAGTTTGACTCCATAGAATCTCTCCTTCAAGATGCATGTTCTATGGAATTTTGAGGTCTATAGAACTCTATAGACCTGAAATAGGAATCTATACAACTTCAGTTACTGTATGCCATTGATGTTCTTTAGAATTCTATAGAACACAAGTGAATTTCTGAGAAGACATGCAGGTTTTATTAAACTGTTACTTTGTTTATAGTAAAAAATCCAGTCAGCTGTTTAAAATTCTGTCATTTCTCCACTGCTGCAAAGTGTTCACAAGTTACACAAGAGTGGTTCCTGCCAATAATTAAAAAAATATATATTGCTCAGTCTTTGATGGATTACAGATTGTCTTAATTCTCCATTTACCTAAGGTCTGTCTAGGGATGTGTTTAGATTAATTAGTGAGAAGCCTCCAGCCATTTCTTTATGTGAAGTCTATTATACTAATCCTATTCCTTTTAAACTAGTTTGTATACATCCAGCTTTTCAATAACGCATACTTTTGATTAGAATGGTTCCAAAGAAGTAGTTAATGCTGCAGATTGAGACAGGAAGTACAAAGTTTGCTGGTGGGCGAGTGGCTGGAATTTTGGTGTCTTCACCATGCCGTGAGTTTAATTCCCGGTCAGGGAATCAGGGGCCACACAAGCCAATACACTCTTAGTTTTAGTCCTATGCCTGCAAAAATGGGAAGGGTTGTTTCACTAAAACTTTTACTATAAGCATTTGACAGCAGAGGGCCACTGTTGTACCCTTGAGCAAGGACCTTAAATCTCAATCGATCATATGCGTAATAAGATAAGATTTTTAAAAAAAGTCGCTCTGGATAAGTGTATCTGCCGAATGCCATACATGTTGAACTTCATTGACATCATTTCCATTTTTATACCTCATACCCCACGTGAAACTCCTCTGCTACCTTTCCATCCATCCATTCATCTAGGAACCTTTATAATCCAACTAGGGACTGTGGAGGCCAGTAGTGACCTTTGTGTTTATTCGCATTTTTTTGTCCATAGATAGGATCTAAACTGCATGTCTTTGTGACTGTGGGAGGAAACCAGAGTACCCGGAGGAAACCCACCAAGGATGGGAAGAACATGCAAACCTAATGCACACAGATACGAGGTGCGACTCGAACTTGGATCCTGGAAGTGCGAGGTGGCGGTGCGAACCACTAAAGCCACCAAGGCATGATGTATATAAGTAAAATAAACGAAGCACTGAGATTTGCATCTAAAAGCAGTTAGATAAATCAGCACTTTTCCGGAACAGTATACAGTATTTATAAAATCTGATTATACGGAGAAGATTGTTGCATCGAGACGATTATCCGAAACATTCATTCAAAATAGCTAAATAGCTTACAAAGATAATAAAAATAATAATAATAATAATAATAATAATAATAATAATAAACAAAATGTATTTATAATGCACTTTATATATGAAGCAAATCTCAAAGTGCAACAAATGATTTCAAAGACAATTTCTTGAATCCTATGCAAATAATGAAATAAATAAAAACTTAATGCTTGTCGAGATGCAGGATTCTCAAAACCTTTCTGAATTTTAAGATGATCGAACGACTTTGGATCAAAGGTGGTCATTTGTGGCGGCCAACGACGACTTCTTCCCTATTAATTGTTCTTTACATGTTTATTTAATAAGTATGTAATTGTTTATGTTCATGAGGACAAAGTAAAAAAAATTGTGTAGAGTGGGTGTAGAGTATCTTAGAGGAAATATCCAAATATGTATTTCATCCTTACTTCAAAATATTAGAAAGTCCCTACTGACTTTGTACCATTTGGGGAAACGCTACTGTAATTAGACAGATGTTGTGTATTTGTTCATTCTGTGGCAAAGAAATAAATAAAGAATCAAATTAAAAAATAAAAATAAATAAATAAAATCTGTTGCTCATTTAAAAGCAAAATGCAACAATTAAATTGTTGCCCGAGATGATCTCAAAAAAATTTTTTTAATATAATTTTTTGTTTTTAAGAGTGAGATGGGTTAAATGGGTCCAGGATCATCGAGTCACCTTTACACACACGAATATACATAGACTGCATTCATTTTCTACAGAGATGCACAAAAATAGCAGACAGTCTTTCTCTCTGGTGCGTGAAGGAGGGAGGAGGAGAGTAAGCACATGGGGAGAGGGAAAGCGTGCGTGTGTGTGTGTGTGTGAGCTTATTGCTGGAGTAAGACTCGAAGTGGAAGCATACGGTGAGGCAAGAAGCACAGGGAGAAGAAAAGTGGACTGCTCCATCAATAAGCAAGGATATCAGCTGTATCTGGATAAGGAATCCCCGTGTGGAGAGAACGGGAGAGACGGAAAACAGGAGAGAGAAGCGAGAGGTGGATAAGAGGGGAGGGAAGAGTTGATGGCAAGTGATGCTTCAGTGTAGTGTATTCCTCTCTGACACAACTTAGCACTCAAGGTACCAGCATCTCTTTGCATGCTCTATCTGTTTACACGTATGTGTGTGTATGTGTGTTAAATTTTGCTGTATGATTAATGTGGGCTTGTTTCTGGAAGTGTGTGAATGTGTACTGTATGTGAGTGCTTGTATATCAGAGAGAGAGAGAGAGAGAGGACAGGACGAGGACGGCATCATCAGGCAGCAGAAAGTTTAATGATGCATTGCAGGATAAACATCATTGCCGAGCTCATGAGATCAGCTCCACGCTGTGTATTTAACCAGCTGCAGGTGTTATTAGGATAATCGAGTGCCAGTGCATACCCGGTGCTTCATGGCTCTTCTGATCCGCTCGTGTCTCCTTTACCCACGATGCATTGCTGGATGTACTGTAGCACCAGGTGCAAGCAAGAGACCTGAGTAGAAAAGAGCTCTAAATTGTATTTATTGTTTAATAGCAATTCCGAAAAAAAAAAGAAAATGAGACTGGATAACACGTCAACGAACTCACCAAGGTGCTATTGGATTCTTTCATGGTATTCGCCAGAAGGTGCGATACAGTATGTGAGGTGCTCTGTGGAAGTGTCATAACTCACGGCACTCCCATGCATTTTGTTAAAAAAAATTAAAAAAAAAGTGAGAATATGAAACTTATGTTGCACAAAATTTCATAATAGCCTTAATGGAATATATATTCATCTGGTGTTAATGGCAATAACAGCAGTGTTCAATTCTTAATATATTTTCTGTAACGGTGGCTCTGACACTAATTTAGTTTATAAAGCAAATCATCGATTTATACTCCTGTGTCAGTTTAATATATCATCTATAATAAATAAAATGAGACTAATAATAATAAATGCAGTGGCACGGTGGCGTATTGGTTAGCACTGTCGCCTCGCATCCCCAGGGCCCGGGTTCGATTTCCGCCTCGAGGTCTGCGTGCGTGGAGTTTACCCATGTTTGGTGGGTTTCTTCCGGGTACTCCGGTTTCCTCCCAAAGTCCAAAGACAGGCATATTAGGTTAACTGATATTCCCAAATATCTCTCATATAGTGTGTAAATGAGTGTGTTTAAGTGTGTGGACTGCGATGGTTTGGCACCCTGTCCAGGGTGTACTCTGCCTTGTGCCCTAAGTCTTCTGTGCATAGGCTCTAGGCCCTGCGACCCTGTATACAGGATAAAGCAATATGGATGATGATGAGTGAGTGAGTAATAAACAACAACTAATGATTGACATCGACATTATACTTATTATTAGGGCCCAAGCACTATAAGGTGCGCAGGACCCTCTTGTTTTCCTAAGGATTTTTTTTTCCCCACCCTTTTGGACTTTTCGGGGGTCTTAACATGCTCATAAACTCATGAAACTTGGCAGACAGAATGGAATCTGCTGCCATCAGAATTCCTGAGAGTCTCGTGGCCCGGGGCCCCCACACAAGATTTTGCTGCATAGCTCATACACACTTTCACGTAGGCACACAAAAATCAATACACATTTAGAGCTCATCGAGCCGAACAACTTTCATGCTGCATGTCCTGGGCTCAACTTAACAGGAGGCCGGTTATTTTGGGTCGTTTGCAAAAACTGTGGACTACGATGGATTTTGATATACTCCTCCTAGGGAATTTATACGATCGCCACCAAACCGGGCCGAAGAGATCTAACGACATTGAGGATGCAAAATTGCGGAGGGATTTTCGATATCTCAAATGGGCCAGCCGTGATAATGTCTTAAACTTACACCAAAAAAATTATTAATAACTTTCTGTGTGGCATTATATTGAGTGACAGGTTCAGTGACATCACGTTCAGTGACATCACATTCAGGAACATCATAGTGTGAGGCTTATTTTACAGCATGCGGCCTATTATACACACACAAACATCACAAATGTTAACACACACATGCGCACCCACCCACACACACACACTAATGCACTCAACAAATATTGAGGGCCCAAACTGACATTAGCCCTGTATAGTGTGTGACGTGTGCAGGTTGTGCGGTGCTTTTTCGAGGACTTAACACACGGTGCGCCCCGGGTGGCGATGGCACAGGGTGCTTGGGCCTGTCATCGTTGCTTGCAACTATATTTATTATTAGTATTATTATTGGTGTCATGGTGGCCTAGTGGATAGCACTTTCGACCTCCTGGCTTGGGGGTTTGGATCTCATGAGTAAAGACTACAACGTATGGTTGTTTAATATACGTACAGTAATTTAAAAAATATATACTTTTCAGGAAAAAGCTATGGTATGAAGAATAAAAATGATAAAATACCAAAATACAAAAAAAGGTAATAGTGCTTTCACTTCGTGCTGCTCATGTCTGCATCTTTCTGCTTCACTCAGTCTTCTGTCTTCGTTATTAAGAATTCCTAAACCAGCAGGAAGAAGAAAAAGAAAGTACTCTTGCCTTCTCACACCGAATCTCTTCCTCAGACACATCAGCTAAACATCTCTTATTTCGAGTCGGAACAAACCGTTCATGCCGCGACGACACGCAGGAATAATAAATATCAAATCATACGGGAATTGAACTTGATAGTGTGAGCTTCCGTGGGGGAAAGAAGGGCTTCTAAAACTGGCATGAGAGTGTGCTAATAAATAGGTCATTTATCTTACAAAATCCCAAGTGATTCATGTTTCAGTTCAATAACATTGAATTAACCTCATTCATACTGTAACTCCGAGAGATTAAAGAGATTTGTAAACATTTCCGTCTGCTCGCTCAACGCGAATCAACAGAAGTAATATGCTTTCCGGAGTATTCCCTCGTCTCCATGTTTGTTTTACGACAGACTCCTGGGTGCACCGGATAGATTACACTCCGCCATCGATGGCAGTGAATGTTTTTAGCTTTAACTACCTCGCTTAAATCTAAAAGGAAGTCATGAAGGGAAAAAAAAAAAAATCCATGCATGCGACTTTTCTACTCAGGTTTAATAGTGGAAAGAATGCACGGCGTTTCCTCGAAACGGCTCAAACTGCTCGGTTACTGCGATTCCGTTCAAAGACGCTTTCTTCCTGACTATCTGTCTTCTCATTAGAGACACTCGAAGCTGTTGGAGCTTTGAGAAATGATCCCAGCGGTGCTCCCGTTAGTGGCCTAGCCATTAGTGTTGCTTACGTAAGTGTGAATTCCTGCCCCCCCCCCCCGGGTGGGATCGGTCTTTCCATGTTATGTTTTGTTGCATTTTATTATTTATTGCGTTTCAGTCAGTCATATCAAAGCAGATAAATATTCAATAAAATTCTGAGCCTGTGTGTCACTGTATCAGAGTTAACACAAATCCATGAATCTATCATTTCTTCTGCATTTAGATCCTGCACTCATTTATTTCAGAGAGTAAATGAGGATGTGGTCTGATTGCTGGTTTCATTTCAGAATTGGCATTTGAATTGTGTAGTATGTTTCCATTCACCATCGAGTGAATCCATTAAAGGTCTTTTTTTTTAAACCAGTTAACATAGTGTCAGAGCTCCTGCATAGTGTGTGTTAATGCTCTAGCTGAAATACCCCCTAAAATTTGCTTCCTTTTTTTTTTTCCACTCCTCTTTCAAATGCGCCTTTTTAGTGTCTATGCAAATGAGCTATTTCTAAACTACGCCCCTTCTGAGCCAAAATCCCAGGGGGCGGGGCAATCTTATATGAGGTCACAATAATGGGAAAATCTAATTGATTTGTTTAAACCCTGGATAATACATTAAAAAAAAAAGGACATAAAGCAGGGATTTTTTGGTACACACACTTGTCTAAAAATGACTCATAAATTAATTGTGCTTAGAAAAAGTCATAGTGATAAACAGTCCATATAGAAAGGACATAAAATTACCAAGTTAAAAAAAACTAACATACAGTAATAGAGCATGGTGCACTAATCAGTGTGAATTACAATTCGACTTGCGCGTCGGGCTTTGTACTAGCATAATCGGCTGATTAGCACTTGAAGCTAGTCGTGCTAGATGTGTACCTGCTATGAATGCAAACCATCTCTGTTAATCCTTTTCAAGCTTTATTTTTCTTTATAATATTTCTACAGAGAGTTTGCAGGTGATGAGACACTCTACATGGCCTTGATCCACTTTGTCGGCTTGTTTTCATGTCTGCTGCCGTTTTTTTTGGTTTAACCTTCTCACTAGCTTGATGCCTATACTGTAAAGCCATAAATGCTGAAAGTGTGTTGCGGGTTCTGATTTTCCCAGCGGACGAACAAAGAGAGAATGTTCATTTGTACAGAATCCCTGCTGAGTCTGTGGCAGAAAGCAGATCCAGGGGGAATTATTATAGTGGTCAGTTCAGTACATCTAAAAGGTAGTGTGTTGGACATTGCTCGATCCGCTATGTGTGTTAATGGTTTTCAGCTCTTATATGTTACTCATCTGAACATTTTGTGCAATAGAAATATGTCTGACCTGGTCTGTATTGTTCGGCAATGATAAACGATCACTTTTCCACTACCTGCCAACATGATCATTTTCCTTTCTGCAACCACACAGGCTCAATATTGAAATTGCAGCAAGGCTGTACTGAATGTGATAGTTACAGCACTGAATCGTGAAGGCTAAATATAGCCAGACCATGTCATGTGACTGGATATACATATGCACGTTCAAGTCAAACCGGGACTTCTTGTGACTGAAGGCGTGAACCGATTGACGTTTACAGAAGACTTCAAGCACAGTACAATGATGAGACTATTAATCGTAGGGAAACATGTGAATTGTGCAAATGTTTTGAAGAAGGCCGTAAGTCCGTGAACGATGGTACTTGCCGAGGTGGCTTGGAGCAAACTGCAGTCGTTTTTCGCAAACACTCATAGAGAAATGCTTGAAACTTTAAAAATCAACTTGTTTCCAGGTGATGCAAGAGACACATCTGTCTGTGCGATCTGAACACACACAACCGTTCACCAACACCACTTGCACATTACAGGAACTCTGCTGGGAGTTTTCGTCACATTCACAATACAGTCCTGACCTCGCTCCAAGCCATTTCCACATGTTTGCGTCATTAAAGGAGTTCCTGGGAGGCCGGAATTTCAGACGCGAATCAGACCGTCCGATAAAACTTTCTACCTTGATGGTGTCCAAGCACTAGTAAAACACATTAGTGTAGCAGGGGATTATATAGATGAATAAAAAGTCCTTGTTTGGATTTGAACATCCATCATATGCAGTAACAAGAACATGACAGGAAATGGTTATGAATTTTTTGTTTTTCATATGGGAACTGGGAGATATTTGTGAGAAGTGGACTTAAGGATAATGTATCATAAATGAGAAAACTTCGTGTTGTGCATGCACAAAGAAAACGAAGGCTTATCTGTTCCTTTGTTGCTTGCTATTGCTAAACCTACTGTAATGTAAGATTTTGAAATGTCATCTTTTGTAGTAGAAAAATCCTATTCACTGCTGCTCACTGAAGAAATGCTTTGACATGCGTGTGCTTCTCTGTCATTCACAACTGAGCAGAATAATTGAGGGATAATGAAGTATGTGATTCTTCCAGTTACAACCCCAAACAATATATCCTACCCATTGTTAGACTCACCTTATACCTCCAGTATGAAAACTACTATTAGACCCTCGAACAATAGAAACGGCACAAGCTCGGAGACGACTATGTTGAAAGGAGAAAATATTGACTTGGCACATCTGAAAATAATAACAATAAGAATAATAACCCTGTGTGACAGGTGGAGATATGACTCTCTTGAATTCTGTCAGATATTGCTATTTTTGGCATCTGTCATGATGGTTATATATCACATCCACAGGTACTGAATAGTGCACACACGATCAGAAGGGACTCTCACTGACCTTTTCCTTTCTGCACCGTGGAGCATTTAGTCAGAGGATAGAGGAAGACTGGCAGCTTGGATTCCTCCTTATTGAGAACATGTTCTGGCTGGTTAGGGGGTCTGGCCGGCTTTGGGTGCTTGCCATTCAGGAAAGAGAAAGACACACACACAGAACGTATGACAGCGTCTGGAAAAACATGAGGCCAATACTAAGTACCTCTTGCTTCCACAGGTTTTAAGAGGGTGAGCTGCAGCCAGGTGCTGCTACTCATCAGCCCTTGTTTAACTGATCATCAACAGGTGTGCAGATCTCTATAAAAACAGAAATTTTGGCAGTTTGCTGGTCTGGAGCATTCAGGGGTGTGTTAAGACAATCACAAAAGATATATATAAGCAATGGTTTTTAGAGAAGCGATTTTTGCTGCACATTTATCTGGAAAGGGTAATAAAAAATTTCAAAATAATTCAGAATTAAACATTCTACATTGAGAAAGATTATTCACAAATGTATTCAAAACATTGGCAATCTTCTCAGGAGTGGACAGCCGAGCACATTCACAACAAGATCAGATCATGTTCAGAGGGATACAAAAAATCCAAGAGCTACATGCCTGCTGTTATAGGCCTCAAGCAAGAAGGTGGAGGGGTTATGATTGGGCATTATTTTGCAGCAACTGGACAACGAGTGGACCTTGAACTTTTCTGTATACTAGAGTATTCTAAAGGCAAATGTGAGGCCATCTGTTCGACAGCTAAAACTTGGGTAAAAAAAAAATTGGGTAATGCACCAGGATGATGATCCAAAGAGCACCAGAAAATCTACATCAGAATAGCTTAAAAATTAAGCAATCAAAATTTTGGAATGGTCTTGTCAAAGTCCAGACCTCAACCCATTGAAATGCTGTGGCTGGACCTGAAGAGAGCTGTGCATAAGTAAATGAGCAAAAACCACAATGAACTGAAGCAATGTTGTAGAAAGAATTGACCAAAATGATGTGAGTAACTGGTGAAGACTTAGTATTGCTCACATGTTATTGTTTTTTTTTGTTTTTTTGGCTTCATTTTTGTAAAATAAATAATGTCATAGTGAAAATTATAGTTTGTGTGAGGTTGTATTTGCCTAATACTGAGACCCGCTGTGACCAGATGATTTATATTATTTTATTATACAAAAAAGTAAGAATTAAAAAAAGACACAAATTTTTTACAAATAACTTTAAACGAATAAACACAGTAAAAACACAACTGCAAAACCAGAAACATTTCAGTGCTAAAAACACAAATGCAAAACCCAGAAACAACAACATGCTAAAAACACAACGGCAAAACCATAAACATTGCAGTGCTAAAAACACAACTGCAAAATCTGGAAACAACGGCATGCTAAAAACAGAACCAGAAACAACGCCATGCTAAAAACACAACAGCAAAACGCGGAAACAACAACATGCTAAAACCAGAAACGACGACATGCTAAAAACACAACAGCAAAACGCGGAAACAACAACATGCTAAAACCAGAAACAACGCCATGCTAAAAACACAACAGCAAAACGCGGAAACAACAACATGCTAAAACCAGAAACGACGACATGCTAAAAACACAACAGCAAAACGCGGAAACAACAACATGCTAAAACCAGAAACAACGCCATGCTAAAAACACAACAGCAAAACGCGGAAACAACAACATGCTAAAACCAGAAACGACGACATGCTAAAAACACAACAGCAAAACGCGGAAACAACAACATGCTAAAACCAGAAACAACGCCATGCTAAAAACACAACAGCAAAACGCGGAAACAACAACATGCTAAAACCAGAAACGACGACATGCTAAAAACACAACAGCAAAACGCGGAAACAACAACATGCTAAAACCAGAAACAACGCCATGCTAAAAACACAACAGCAAAACGCGGAAACAACAACATGCTAAAACCAGAAACGACGACATGCTAAAAACACAACAGCAAAACGCGGAAACAACAACATGCTAAAACCAGAAACAACGCCATGCTAAAAACACAACAGCAAAACGCGGAAACAACAACATGCTAAAACCAGAAACGACGACATGCTAAAAACACAACAGCAAAACGCGGAAACAACAACATGCTAAAACCAGAAACAACGCCATGCTAAAAACACAACAGCAAAACGCGGAAACAACAACATGCTAAAACCAGAAACGACGACATGCTAAAAACACAACAGCAAAACGCGGAAACAACAACATGCTAAAACCAGAAACAACGCCATGCTAAAAACACAACAGCAAAACGCGGAAACAACAACATGCTAAAACCAGAAACGACGACATGCTAAAAACACAACAGCAAAACCAGAAACAACGCCATGCTAAAAACAAAACTACAAAATCCGGAAACAACAACATGCTAAAAATACAACAGCAAAACCAAAAATGACGACATGCCAAAAACACAACTGCAAAACCCGGAAACATTGCAATGCCAAAAACACAACAGCAAAACCCGAAACTTTGCGGTTCTAAAAACACACGTACAAAACCCGGAAACAACAACATGCTAAAAATACAACTGCAAAACCCAGAAACGACAACATGCTAAAAACACAACAGCAAAACCATAAAAATTGCAGTGCTAAAAACACAACCAGAAACAACGCCATGCTTAAAACAAAATCTGGAAACAACGCCATGCTAAAAACACAACAGCAAAACGCGGAAACAACAACATGCTAAAACCAGAAATGACGACATGCTAAAAACACAACAGCAAAACCAGAAACGACGCCATGCGAAAAACAAAACAGCTTAAACCACAAGCTACAGCAGCCAAACTAAAAGCAAACCAGCAAATGAAAAACACAAAATTAAACACAGTGCAAAACTTAAAACACAACTGCAAAACCAGAAGCTCAACACAAAGCTAAAAACACAACAGAAAGACCAAAAACTGTATACATGATCTATATATATACATATATACTGTATACAAATATGTATATACATGATACTGTGTATTATTCTTTTTCATCCTCCTCCTGAGCTCATGCTTCTCTACCTATCTGATGCGAACTGTAGTAAAGAGGCTCTGTATCTCTCTCATCATCTCCTTGTTTCTCTTTCCCATTGCTTTTCCATTTCTTTCTTTCTTTCACCTGCACTCAGATAGAGTCTCTTCCTGCCAGGTTAAGTGTGTAATCTGCTCCGCTCACGGCCTTCTGAGCACATGATGGAACGAATACGCTGGTCAATTTCAGCCGGTCGCTGATCCATGTTTACCTGCATACTGAAGAAAGATAGATCATTTATTTATTGGCCCGCAGACCCTGTAACCTCTACTGGAGCTGGGAATCGTCAGCTGCTGTGCCACATTATGTGAGAGAACTCAGGTTGCGATGGCCTGGGAACGTGTACACAGTCTGACATTTGTCTCCTGCAGCTGGCACCCAGTGAGTCGAGTTTATAGGAACACTTTACACCACGGTATGAGTTACTTTTAGTTACAATAAGTGTTTCGAATCTTATTTAACAACTCGGGAGATTTTGCATGAAGTGCAGGGCTGCACAGCTGTTCCTACTTCATGGCTCAGTGTCTACAGCTATAGCTTTTGCAACCCAATACATTTCATTCACTAGATGACTCCTTTTGTTAAAGACAAATGCTAATTAGTGTGCGTGAATTCAATGAACGCTGATGAATTGTTCTTCCTCAAAAGTAATGGAACTTCATTCCATGGAGTGGATATTTCAGTTCATCTTGAATGCGGTGGATCAAACTCAAAATGTAATGACTGTTAGTCAAAAGTAAACAAGAATAACTTGGATTCAAATCGAATGCGATGTATCTCATTAACTAATGAGGGTAACTCCAGTGCTGTATCTAATTCAAATTTAGTAGCTTTTCCTTGAAAGAAACGAGCTTGTTAAACAAAACAAATAAAATTAGATCTAACTCAACTGCACAGGGTATAACTAGAATTGATTAATTCTGACTCGAAGTAATAAACAAACTTGAGTGCATCATTCAAGATTTTGAATGAATCTTTTTTTAAATAAATGAAACTCACTTGTGCAAAATGTATGTAACTCAAATACACAAAACCCGATTTGCATGATTTTATTATTATTATTATTATTATTATTATTATTATTATTATTCAATCCAGTCAATTTCATTTGATTACCAAAATTAAGTACAGTAAAAGTAACTCAAATGCAGTGGACATTCTAAAGACATATGACCCCAACTTGAATAAAGTATTGATTTGACTCAAATGCATTTGTATGATATTGGGTTTAGCTCAATTTATTGTAACCTACTGTATGGTAGGTTTTGTGCAACTTGTCAAGTTATATAACAATAAAATGCTTTCAACTTACTGAGTCCCTAAAGGGACATTGGTAAGTCTGTGTGAGGTTAAGGAATCCCACTTTATGCATTATGATCGGTTACCAGAATACGGTCTCATTTACGATTAGTTATAAACCTACAGTACGAAGCTGGGACTCAATTTCTTGCATATTTTATTTAATTATTTATTTATTTTAAAAAGAAGATGGCAAAGTAAAGTCAGGTGGTTAAAATAATTCAGTCATGTCTATTATTGTCCTTAAGGATGAAGACGGGACTTGAATCATGTTTGTTTTTATGCAGTATAAAAGTTATTCTCGAAAATATGAGAGTCAGTGAGGGATTTGGTTTCTTCTACATATTTAAGGATATTTTTTTCTTCCATGTATTTTATGGCTTTAAGGTCTGTAGTACTTTAGTATCAGTAGATTGAGCTTAAAAAAAAAATAACTTAAATGAGATTAACCACAATTTAACGCAATAGTTGTAATTCAGAAGGAGGTGATTTACTGGTCTAACTCGAATGTAGGAAGTCTAACTCATCTGTTAGTGCTCAGCCTTTAATTTTTTACAAACAACTGAAACATGCAATTAAAAACTTGCCAAACTCCATATAAAGCGGATTATGCTAAAAATTAACAAAATAAACATGTGTGCGATGCCTGCAAGTGTTATTTTGCATGTGGCACGTGTTTAGTCATCACTGGTTTTTCTGGTGAATGCCACAGTATGTTTTGTCAGCTGCTCTGCTGAATTTTTGACAACCGAAGAGGCCAAGTGTCACAACATATGTGCTGTCTACTGTGCCAAGCCAGGGTGTGTTCAGGGATCTGCATTTGCCAGGCATGATGTCACACTGCCTCAATGCCATGCTATGAGTGGTGTTAAAGAGCTGTGTGGGGAAGGGGTGTTTCAGGTAGGTTGCTGATCAGAGGGATCTAGGGTTCAAGCCCCGCCACGCCCTGGTAGCCACTGTTAGGTCCCCGGGCAAGATTCTTAACCTTGCATCCAATTCAACCCAGCCATGCAGTGCCAGTCCCGAGCGCAGCTGCAAAATAGGAGAGTTGTGACAGGAAGACCTGTGCCAGATTTTGTGGAACAAATGACCCAATGTGGTGACCCTCAGGATAAAAGGGAAACAGGCCAAGGAGAAAAAGTGATAAAGAGCTGTGTATGAGCATGCCAATACACTATGTGGCTCACCACGCTGCCCATTTTGCCAGTTTAGGTTCTGCAAAGAAATTCATCAATATTCGGAATTGTTGGAACATGGGAAGATGCAGGCAGTTAGCATTTTTAAAGGTCCTCTCCTGGTAAAGCTGAGAGTTCAGGACATCACAGATGAGAAGACACTGAGGAGACTTTGCAGCGAAGTAACTAAACAGGAAAGTGAAAATAGAAAAAACTAATAAAAAAGAAACACAGAACAGGTGAACACATTAAGGTAACAAGACAAGGCTAAGACAGGGGCAGAGACAAAACTGAAGCTAAAGCACGGTACGTGACCACAGTGTAAACGACAGCACATGGAGAGAACAAAAGCAAGCTGTCGTGGAAACCTTGATTTGCATTTAGCAGTAATTCATCATGTCAAGTTAAGATTATATAACTGCTGGGAGGCAGATTTTTCTGTTTATTCTGCTAACCTCTCAACGCTGTGCTCATGAACTCTCATTTACACCATGTCCCTGGCTTGTGCAAAAAAACAAAAAAAAAAGCCGAATTTGAATTTTCTTTGTTCGTTTCGTAATACATTTTTCTGTACAGTTTTTTTTTTTCACACATCCTGATGTTCAAAGAATTTTTGTCCTTTTATCTCTCTCTTCTCTCTCGCTCTCTCTCTTCTTGTGTGTCACTGTCTTTTTTTTTTTCTTTTTTTTTTTTTTCAGTTTTAAAACATTCCACTCATACCAGTGTAGCTCTGATCGCATGCTCGGTGAGAATATGTTGGATTCCTCATGCATCGAATATCTGTTCATAATTTCATATTCACTGTTGATATCAGATTTAGCATGTTGTTTGCTTTAGATTAGTAAAATAAGGGATATGACACCACAGAGTGTGCTGTCTGAGAACAGTAATCATTGAATGCGAGGTAAGGTAGTTACTGTTACCACTCTGGAGTTGTTTACTTTGCTGGAACTGCATGCCCCAAAGTGTTTTATTGCTTTTATTATACTGCAATTTGCCAGTGATTAGATTAAACAATGGCATGTGATACTTTTTAATAATTTTTCTTCTACAGTATATTTCCTGTTTTACCAAGTAGCAAGTTGCCACTGTTGGGCCCTTGAGCAAGGCCCCTAACCCTCAAATGGAAAATGAGAAAAAAAAAATTAACTCGCTTTGAATAAGGGTGTCTGCCAAATTCAGTGAATATAAATAGAAATGAGAGGCCATGTTTTGGGGGTTAGGCGTAGCTTAGTGGTTAATCCATTGGACTACTGATTGGAAGGTCTCAGGTTCAACCCTAGCACCATCAAGTTGCCACAGTCGGGCTCTTGAGCAAGGCCCTTAACCCTCAATTGCGTAGATGTAAAGAATGAAATAAAATCACCTAAGTAAGTCGCTCTGTATAAGGACGTCTGCCAAATGCTCAGATGTAAATGAGTGATCTTCACTTCACCCTCACATAAAACATCAGAAAATAAGGGTGAGGGGGGAAAAAAAGATCTTATACAATCTTAATAATAAGAATGGGAAAGAAATATATTAATTGTGTGTGTGTGTGTGTGTGTGTGTGTGTGTGTGTGTGTGTGTGTGTGTGTGTGTGTGTGGCGATGTAGTGTGACTAAAGAGCTCCAGTCTGTTGGTTGTCCTTGTTATAACATTAAAGGTTATGTGGTGATTGATTTAAGGTTCTGCCTTGAGTTAGATCGATGTACGTCAAAAAGGTCTCCATCTTGTTTATTCCATCCTTCGTGTTTTTGAATTCTCACATCTGGTGTTTCGTTCATATCGCTGGGACCGAATTGATCAACTCGGCCTTAACAAACAACCTCACGATGCTCATTGATCCCTCGGCAGACTTGATCCTCCTCCTACACAGTGTTTTTATCCTTTTAGATGATCAGAGCCCATTTATTCAGTGGTTTTACAAAAACAATGCAAAAAAAACCCAAAAAGGAATAATGATTGATTTTTTTTCTTTATATTTTTAGACCTCAATGGTGTTAAATTCCTGAATCATGATTGCTCGGAGTGTTTCTGTAACAGCAGCTCTGACAACAGAGCTAACTGCGCTTCAAATCACAGGTTTATATTAACACACATGTTCTAATATGTTATGTGTTAGTTGTTTCCATGGAAACAACTCTATTTACTCTCTAACAATTTACATCTAACACATCATCTAAGGCTGGCATAAAGTGATTTTGTTTTGATGAAGCTTTTTTGCAAGGCGATATTTACTGAAAGTTTATAGATTGAGGAGACTGTGGTGTGACTGACTATGGAAAGAACTCAGCGCGGAACATTTAGTAGTTTTTCAGTTTAAGAGGACAAACTGAGTGTATATTTTTATTTCAAAGCGATTAAAAAGCTCAGTGGTTAAAACATTGGACAACTGATTGAAGGGTCCCAGGTTCAAACCTCATCACTACCAAGTTGCCACTGTGGGGCCCTTGAGCAAGGCCCCTAATTCTCACCAGATGTGATAAATAAAAGCTGCTCTGGATAAGGGCATCTGCCAAATGGCAAAAAATGTCGATGTAAGCAATATCACACGAGATGGACAGCCGTGCTGATATCCAGTACCACAGGATGACCATGTGTATGATATTGCTTTTACAGTATATAACAGTTGCACACATGGCACAGATAATGATTTGTTTGTTTATTTAATCTGTCAACTCAACAACAACAACAACAACAACAGTTTGTGTTTGTGTAATCAGAGGTGTCATGCATTACATTTTTGATGCGGCACAATTCCTTAGCATTGTCATCTAAAATGACATTTGACATTTCTATCATTTAAAAATAAAGCATTTTAATGGTAGCAACTGACAACAAGCTAACGTTAACACTTATGTTAATCACTGATGTTAAAGACACTTTGCACACATAATTCTGAAGTTAATAATAATTTATACTGCTGTCATGTTGTGAGAGTTAGTTAACATTAGTTACCCTACTGTACCTCACACTGCAGTTAACACGACCGCAGCTTGTGATTCTTCAGGTTAGCGCTTAGAGCCGCGATAGTGAGCACTCTTTAATTCGAATTAACCAAATACCCTAAAAAGAAAGCGGCGTCTGTGTGCACAATTCAGACTTCATATGAAAATATAAACAACATACAGAAAATCATCTTTGGCTTCAAAATTGTATTAGCAAGGCTAATTAAAACATCTCCATCTCAGTGCTGTTATACTCTATAACAGCACTCACGGAATGCTCCTTGTTCGCCTAAATTACTTGGTCAGATGCAACTGTTGTATAAATTTGGTAACCCTATCCCACATTTATTTAATGTAATTATAAAAGGATAAAAAAAAAATATTATGCACCAGACATAACAAATAAAATTGCAGCCATAACGAAATCATTGTGGTATATGGAAAAAAAAAAATCTGGACATTTTTTTTTTTAGAAATTAATCAAATTTGCAGTGGTAACTTAATGGACAGAAATATGTACATATAACTTGTCATTTTCCCAGCAGTAACTGAATCAAGTCTACAATGGAACTTCCACTACACTGAAATAGCTCCACATTAGAATGAAATCAAATGGTACGTGTGAGTAAGCAGCATAATCTAAGGCATGAACTGGAACTGTCTGAATATGAACAGAATTAGACCAGAAAATCAAAGCAGGGCTCTATAAATAGAACAGCATTTATTATATTATTTTGGTCACGGTGTGTGCACTGAATACTGATTAGCTCCACAATAAAGTGCCTGCGTGTTTTTAGAGGTTTTGCCGATATTACTGCAAGCCATAGCCTGGGGGAGATTAGTGTTAGTGGAAGCCTGTGGGGTTTCTCTTCTGTTCTTTTGCATAGCAAAAAAGACCCGAGGTTCTCCCCTGCGGTCTGTTAATAAAGCAATGGAAATTTCTGCATCAAGATATTTTCCATACCTCCTGTGCATTATTATTATTTTTTTCCCGTCATTCAAGCGCAGCGTGAGGCGTGACGAGCCGGTGGTTTATGCATTAGCGGACTGCAGAGTACAGTACTCATATATGTGTTTTGTTTACAGTCAATATAACGTTAACCTATTGTGTCTCTGGGAATGTTAGCTGCAAGAGATCTTTCAATTAAATGATTATGTTGATATCAATGCCTTTTATGTCAAACAGGTTTTAGGTTTAGTCAAAATCAGTTTTTAGTCTTTCTTAGTCAGCTGGTTAATTTGTTTTTTAGTGGATGCGAACTAATAAGTTAAGTCACATTCAAATTTCTTGTAAACATCGATATAGGGAGAGAAAGATATAGCTTCCATAGTGGGTGCAACATTTAACATCCAAGTGAAAGATATACTGTAACAGAAGCATATAAAATAAATAAATAAATAAATAAATAAATAAATAAATAACAGAATCACTGACTTGGAAAAGGATCATCCATTCCTAAAAATTACTTGTAAACCCAATCATGAGAGGTTTAATTCAAAAAAATTAATTTTTTTTTATTAATATACTTGTATACAAGTATAAATATACTTGAAAGATTCACAAACGGAAAAAAAAAATTACAGTAGTTACATGTTCTAGGTAAAGGAAACATCAAACATAGGAAAACATAGTCCAATAGCTTTACTCCTAAAGCCATTTTCATGCATACGGGTCTGACCTGTATCTTGTAAAAGAGTGATTTTGAGGGGAAATGGTCATTCCGCGACCTAGAAATGGTGTTAAGCTGTGGCTGTGCGGATTTATGGGGAGTTTTGACAAGAACAAAGAGTTCTCGGCGAGCGTATGGCGAGGACGAGGAACATCAGCCGATCTCATGGTTTTGCAAATGGTGAGACTGAGGACCCATGGGATGGGAACGGATTGCCGAGCCGCGCCCTCCCACGACTGCAAGAGAGCTTGGCGCGAGTGAGGCATGGGAGAATGACGCCAGTCCAAAATAGGCAATATGATGAACTGAATTTTAGTTTATTTCAATCAACCAACTTCAATCAACCAACTTCAACCCCAAACACAACTGAGCGAAAAATTTGAAACTGGGTTCACAAAGGCAGAGAAATAGCACAGATACAGTAGACATGATCTTGTGTTATTATGGTTGTTTTTAGGTTGTATGCCCAAAAAATCATAATAATATGCTTATTTTGAAAGTTCTACATTTTTGCAACCTCATTTCTATATTCTGGTAGTGGTCAAAGTTACCCTTTTTTAAAAGTATTAATAACTTTTGTTCGACCTGACATATCCAAAAACCCAAATACACAGTTTAAAGTCTGAAGCCTCCCCATTAACACAAACCAGCAAGGCTTCTATTTAAGCACTTTTCTTTTTTCTTTTTTTAATTATCATTTACCTTTACTGAGGTGCCGCTTGAATTTTAAAGGTTAAAAGTTAATTCCTACTTTTGGATACAGACACAATCAATGGCACCAATCTGGGAGAGAACCTGGAGAAAACATATGAAGGATACAGAATCCTAACAGTTTTCTCCACTGAGAATAAGGCGAGAGGTGTAAAGGAAGCTTTCTCTAGGGAACAATTTGTGCTATTTTCTCTCATTGTGCTCAGATTCAGAGGTGTCTCAGGCAACGGGTCATGACACCCCACTGACTTAATTACAGACCTGCCAAACACAATGAAGTGTAATCATCATATTCCTGGAAAGGGGAGAACATAAAAAGGTGAAAGACAGAAAGATTTGCAGAAAGTTATTATTATTATTTTTTTTT
>JAAGKR010004091.1:24615-65854 GCA_011419295.1 Clarias macrocephalus
TTTTTTTTATTAATATACTTGTATACAAGTATAAATATACTTGAAAGATTCACAAACGGAAAAAAAAAATTACAGTAGTTACATGTTCTAGGTAAAGGAAACATCAAACATAGGAAAACATAGTCCAATAGCTTTACTCCTAAAGCCATTTTCATGCATACGGGTCTGACCTGTATCTTGTAAAAGAGTGATTTTGAGGGGAAATGGTCATTCCGCGACCTAGAAATGGTGTTAAGCTGTGGCTGTGCGGATTTATGGGGAGTTTTGACAAGAACAAAGAGTTCTCGGCGAGCGTATGGCGAGGACGAGGAACATCAGCCCATCTCATGGTTTTGCAAATGGTGAGACTGAGGACCCATGGGATGGGAACGGATTGCCGAGCCGCGCCCTCCCACGACTGCAAGAGAGCTTGGCGCGAGTGAGGCATGGGAGAATGACGCCAGTGTCCGTGGCCCGTTCCAGGAGTTCTCGTCCTCGAGCTCGCCAACTCTCACCTTGATTATGCAGATCACTCGCCAAAATTCTCCTCAGTCTCCGTTATCTTGCCAGAACGCCCACCAAGTAGAAAACGCATTCTCGCTAAACTTGTAGAACTTCTCAGCGATTACTCCTCGATTTTCTCAGTCACTCGCCAATCTCATCGCCGCTGACCTGATACTGAGGAGAGCCTCAAGGAGTAACGGGAAATCTCCAGGAGTATGCCCGTTTTCTTGCCAAAATTGCTCTGGGAGAGATTCCTGTTGGACCCCTGTAGGGGCTATCAAGCTAACTAGTTAATAACTGATTTACACAAGCTTACTGAATGCCAATCGCTTGTGTAGATGCTTTAACACTTTTTCACTTTTTTTTTTTCAGTCCAAAATAGGCAATATGATGAACTGAATTTTAGTTTATTTCAATCAACCAACTTCAATCAACCAACTTCAACCCCAAACACAACTGAGCGAAAAATTTGAAACTGGGTTCACAAAGGCAGAGAAATAGCACAGATACAGTAGACATGATCTTGTGTTATTATGGTTGTTTTTAGGTTGCATGCCCAAAAAATCATAATAATATGCTTATTTTGAAAGTTCTACATTTTTGCAACCTCATTTCTATATTCTGGTAGTGGTCAAAGTTACCCTTTTTTAAAAGTATTAATAACTTTTGTTCGACCTGACATATCCAAAAACCCAAATACACAGTTTAAAGTCTGAAGCCTCCCCATTAACACAAACCAGCAAGGCTTCTATTTAAGCACTTTTCTTTTTTCTTTTTTTAATTATCATTTACCTTTACTGAGGTGCCGCTTGAATTTTAAAGGTTAAAAGTTAATTCCTACTTTTGGATACAGACACAATCAATGGCACCAATCTGGGAGAGAACCTGGAGAAAACATATGAAGGATACAGAATCCTAACAGTTTTCTCCACTGAGAATAAGGCGAGAGGTGTAAAGGAAGCTTTCTCTAGGGAACAATTTGTGCTATTTTCTCTCATTGTGCTCAGATTCAGAGGTGTCTCAGGCAACGGGTCATGACACCCCACTGACTTAATTACAGACCTGCCAAACACAATGAAGTGTAATCATCATATTCCTGGAAAGGGGAGAACATAAAAAGGTGAAAGACAGAAAGATTTGCAGAAAGTTATTATTATTATTTTTTTTTTATTTCTGATCTGGTCACTAAGGCCATAAAGAAGAAATATTTCTAATTATTAAATAAACACAGACCTTTCATAGATAGATAGATATTTTATTTGTTCACTTTTACTTTTCAAAGATCTTTCAGATTGCGATTAGGTCGGGCTTTTTACAAATTGGTTGGATAATATCTCTTGGAGAACTAATATAATGCTTCCATGCGGTGGACATTTCTCTACTAATCTGCTGCTCGAACTGTCTGAAGGCATTTTAAGGCTATTAATGAACTTGAAGTAACAAACCTAAATCGTTTGTCCGACTGCATCAGTGCGGGGATATCGGGAGGGAGCTCAAAACGTCTATACAACTGTCAATCATTTCAGATAGATTTTATCAGCCAATTCTATTGGGAAGAAAAGAAAAGTTGATTGATAACTCAGTCTGACAATTCACACTTTATCCATCTTGATGCAGTGATTGATGCAATGTCTGGCCCCAAAAACAACATTGCACATGGCACACATTTGGCATGGCAGTGTTTCCACAGGCTTGTGCACCGTTGCATTTATTTCCATCCAGCATGACATACTGTAGATTTTTGGCTGAGAGCTTGGACTGGACTCAAATCACTCTGTGATGTCTCCTCCAGCACGTCCCAATGGCTGGCCAGTTCATGTGTGAAAATGATTTCTCATGCTCCCAGAACCACTCTTGAATCCGTGAATATGATAGATCGAAATATTCCACAGTCATGATAACCCGGTCATTCAGAACATTCAGGTCGTCAGCTGACTTCATTTTATTGCCGCATAACATATTTGAGTCTAGACCTGACCAACTGGAGCAACCTCAGATCACAACACTGCCTCCAGAGACTGGTACAGTGGACACTATGTATGATAGGCTCAATCTGGACTTATCAGACCACATGACCTTTTTCCATTGCTCCAAAATCCAATTGTTATGTTCTATAGCTAACTGAAGCCCTTTTTTTTCTGATTAGTCTCACTAACATGCAGTTTTCTTATTGACACACAGCTGTGAGTTCTCATCACATTGTACAGTAGGTGGAAATGCTCTTACTTTTACGATTAAACATACTGTAGCTCTGATTTCCATTTTTTGTGATGCAACTATACCAAGCATTAAGTCATCCGTGATCATTCATGGAGTCGATGGTTCAGTTCCAGGTTTAATGGGCAGGTTTTAACCCAACTACAGTAATTCCATCAATTTCCTTAGTTGTTTTCTTTGTTTCAGGCCATTCATTTAACCCTTATAAAATGCAATGACATCTTTTGCAGGACCATAGAATACATCATCCGCAATGTTTGTTTAATAAGTAAGAGGCTATTTACTGCATCAGTTAGGGTTTAAAAAATGTTTATTAGGCTCTGCAGTAACTGTCCAATTAAAGGCTCCAAATTATTTGCTTATTTAAATCCAAAAGGTGTTTTTTTTCTGGGCAGTGTATTATCAGGCTTATATAAATGAAATAATCCATCTGGCTTTAAAAAAAAAAACCCATCTGCTGTCAGTTGTGACATCCCAGTAATCTAATCTAACTAAGCTATTAGTTTGTTTGCTGATTATATGGTGCGACTGTCATGTCATTTTATGTACCATAGCAATTCAATGAGTTTATAAAAGTTTATATGTCGGATGTTACTGAACGAATAGATTCTCTAATGACAGACATGCACAGCTTTATACAATATTTGTATATTTTCCGTCCATTTGCGTTTTGTTAATGTTTCATATACTGTATATAAGAGGTCTGCATTATGGTCTCAGTAAAAGGTTGTAGATGCTGTCAGAACTAGCCAGCTATCTTTAGCTGCTGACAGTACGAGACAGTATAATGCTAGAAAAATGGCCATTTTTGGGGCACATATAAAATCATCTCTTTCAAACGGCTAAAGATGGCAACTGGACATTTTTAGGGAAGCAAGACTGGTCACTTCCATGTCGCATAAACTTAGCTAGTTGCTACGTAGCTTCTTTGGCACACACACTTTCTGTATTATATGTTTTGGCCATTAGTTTAACCCCAATGATTCCAACATGCTTTTCACATCTGGCCCATTATTGCTGTTTACCTGAAGCCTTACGCCTGTTTTTTGCTGTGGGCTTTGTCCAAGTCTTTAAAAAGGATAACAGCGCTATTTTCCAAACAGCGTGAATTTTCCATGTGCACGCTCATCCTCTGGATTATTTGTGTCGTGCACCTGAGGTCATGCTTATCACCTCCATCCTCCAATTAGACCATTAGACAACCGCACCTGGCTTCTCTAAATTCTGCACCAATGCACCCTGACCTGGCTGAGTCCTCAACCTGATTTTCACATCCAGTGCTCAAATAATCACCGTGTGCTGGTTTATTTTCACCCCGGGGCCGTGGTTGTTATGGCAGCAGGTCTCCATAGCAGGGCATCCCTTGTTTAGCTATTTGACAGCGAATCCCCGAGCCAGATGATAGAAGAGAGGGGGTAGGTACTGCCTGGAGAACCCACGCTGTGGTAAATTAGCTCCCTGTGGCACAGAACTGTGATTGAAAATGACAAACGCTATAAGTAATGAGAAATTACACAACGATGGCATCAGCTAGATAAAAAGCCTTGCTGGATATCCAGTAGTGCTAGTGTTGCTCTGAACACTTCAAAAGGAGCGAACCGGAGGCGAAAGCTGCATCCTGACACTCTGATACACGACACTCTGGGAAGATCACAAATTGTTTAAAATTATAGCAGTTTCTACTGGTGTTCATCCTACAGCTACTGTATGTCTGAAAAGCTGTAATTCCTTAAACCGGTCTCACAGCCATCGCCCCAGCAACAGTCTGCGCAAGCACTGGGTTCTATCTTCGCTTGATTTGTTCGTCTCTCCTGAGACCGAGCAGTTGAGTTTACAAAGGCGTGCAATTACTCCACATTGTGCCGACACTAAATCTATATATACTGACTCTATATACTGAAAATGCTCTGTCGAATTTATACCTGTGCTGCCCGGAGAAAGTCATTCGTCTGGAAAAAATCCTTTTTTTTTTCTTTTTGTGCGTATATTTTAATTAGAATCCAATTTAAACTGACACATACCCTATTGATATACACAATCATTAAAAAGGAGGCACTTGCATAAGAAAGTCAGTATTAGTTATACTGTAGTTACATTTTATGAAACATATTCCATTGCATCGTCTCATTTGCAATGGAAGCTCTGAATATATTTGTACACCATCTGAAGTGATGACGTCTTACTTCAAAAACGTCTCCAAACTAATATTCTTATTTCCTTCTTCATGCATTTTCGCACGATTGATTCTCTTTTGAACGAGTCGCCAAGTCCATCACAACACACTGCGTATGAAAATAATCAGCAAAACATTTTTCATTTGAATTGCTCCACTAGGTTGCTCTTTTATCTGTGTGATTAAAGCATCCTGTAAAGATAAAGCTTTTTTTTTTTTTTAATCTGGCTCAGAAATACACCTCAAATGCAACAAAAAATATATAGTAGCCTAACGCCAGGTGACGTTAATTCCCCAGGCCACTCTTGTGACTGACGTCACCGAGTTATGAAGGTATGAAAACCTGTTTTTTGAGATTTATTGGTTGATATACTGTAGCTTCTGGCCTGTGTTTATGAAGTTTACATGCTCTGTTCGTACTTGGTGGGATTCCTCCGGGAATTATGGTCTATTAAAATAGTCTATACATACCGTCCAGTCAGTTGATGAATACACCACATCCTGGGGGTATATTGATCGTTTCTATGGCGGTTATGTACAGAGTCAGGTTGCCAGCTCAATGCCCGTTTGTATCCGAGCACGTTGGGGTGAAGGACCTCGTTCCCGGGTCGAAGTGGCCAGTGGTCTAGACTGGCAGTATCGGGGCTCAAACCGGGGACCTCCTGATCAGCAGTTCAACATCTTACTCACCGAGCTACTCTTGTCCCCTCCCTGACATAAATACCATGAAGGTGGAACTGTATCGTTTCCAAACCGACCCTAAAGGAAAGCTAATAGAAATAGTTCTGTTTAAATCTTGCTAAATCATTTCAAATCGCAAAGTCTTTTAGCAGACCTCTTTTAGAGACAAATCTGCATTTTGACATGATGGACATCCTAAACTGTCACCCTCTATCTCAGTGCCTAGTAATGAGGACAGTAGGTGCTTGTACTATGTAATTATTCAGTACAAGGGTTCTGTAATTGATTAGCGGCCTCATCAACTATAAGTAATGATGGTCGTAATTATGGACCTGGTATTTTTGGTTTTCTACAGTAGCTGCGTAAGTATTTTGATTTTGAAGTGTAATTTAATTTATTTGTGGAACTTTAAGGGGTAGAAAAAAGAGACAAAAAAATGGTGGTGCAGGTAAATACTGTATCATTTCATGATTTTTTTTAATAAGTAGTTTTTATTTGTAAATGATGAATTTAGATCTGCCTTTTCTCCTAATATTATCAATAAATATTATGGATTATTTTATATTAATTATAATTATACCATAATAAACCTTAGTCTGCTTTAGTTTCATGTTGTGTAAACCAGGACTTTTGGTCGTTCAGAATAGATTCAAGATTCAAAGAAATTTATTCATCCCAGAAATCGCTTAATTAACCAATATAATAATAATAATAATAATAATAATAATAATAATAATAATAATAATAATAATAATAATAATAATTAGAATAGAATTAGAATAGAATTAGAATAAGAATAACCAAATACACAAAGTTTTCAGAGTTAAAAACTTTTTATTTCCCTATATAAGCTCCTGTGCAAGTTGGCGACAAATTATCTGTCGATTTTCAAGGATCAGGTGAATCATACTTGCTGAATGTTAAGTGGGAATGACTGCAGTGGGCTCGGTGCCACCTTGGCCCGGGATCATCATTCACTGACGTACTGTATATACAGCCTTCTTTTAAAATGCTTGCAACAAAATGTTTTACTGCGGGTAAGAGTCTCATCATCGTTCTGTGCTTGGAGTCTTCTGTAAATGTCAATCGCTTTCATGTCTACATTCAACAGAAAGTTCATCATCAGTCCCGGTTTGACTTGAACACACCATAATAATCTAGAATATGGAAAATATCAAGGGGGGTGAAAACTTATTCAACACACTGTACTGTATATTATGACAAATTACAGTAGTTGCTCTAAACTAGCACTAGTTTTACACTATTGCTCTTCGTCCCACAACCTTATATTAATCACAAAAACACAAACAAATGTCTGATTTCACACTGCCTTAACGAGAGAGAGAGAGAGAGAGAGAGAGAGAGAGAGAGAGAGAGAGACATCTATTTAAATTTTATTTCTGCTATTTTATTGGATTTTATTTCTAAAGCAATAAAGATTACTGAACACAACCCTTCTTTCATCAGGTAGAATGTTAATGTCTTAACCCATCTTAGGAACCATCAACTCTTTAACCTTTTACCTTGCATGGCAAGTCAGCACATCACTCAGCACTTTTATTGAGCGGATCGATATCTAATCAGAGCCAGAGTGAGACTTGACTCGCCTCCGTGAAGATGCACGACCATGGGGATAGCTGTGGTCATTCCGCAGGTTCTACATTTTATATAACCCATTTTTTATAACCCATATGCTGAAGGGTTGTAATTCCACCTGGCTACAATTACCTCAAAGATACAATATGTACCGTACTACTGAGCCCCTGTAGAGACATGGCTGGGGGAAAAACATTGGAAGAAAAAAAATTTTCACCTTGGAAAAAAAAAATGCGAGGCAAAAAAATTAAATAAAATAAATAGTTTAACTGGATATGGGTGAAAAAAATGTGTAAAAAATTAAGCTAGGGAAAAAAATTCGAGGCAAAAAAAAAATGTAAATAAAGTCTAACAGGATATGGGTCAAGAAAAAAAATTAAGCTAGGAAAAAAATTAATTGTTTGCAAGATCTCCCAAAAAGTTTGCGAGATCTCGCAAAAAGTTCGCTTCAGCTTGGCCTAAAAGATAAAGACATTCTGGCCCCCGGAAGTATAAGTCACATGATCTCCATTTTTTTTTTCCTTTTAACAAATCTTTTCTCCCGCATCCATGTTCTGTACAGTACAGTATTTGAGAGAGTGGCTGAAACTTGTTCCTTATTTCCAATACAAATGTCATGACTCTACACCAAACTAAATTATATTACTTAGTATATAATGTAAATCGTGGATTCATAACTATGTGATTTCAATTCTCAATTTGTTAAAAGAAAGCATTAAAACTATTGCAGGTGTAATGTAAAGGTTTTTTTTTTTCATGTTTTAAAGTCAAAATCTAAAACCTATTAAATAAGCACTATGCAAGCTGACACCCACTGACACAGATGCTATCAGCCAGCACTATAACACATTTTTATGTAAGGCCAACACAAACATGGAATGGATTAACAGGGTCAAATTGGGTTTTCTCCCAGTTTTATGGCTCTTTGGTTCGCCTCACAGATTGCAGTTGTCTGGCTTTATTGTTTTAACCACGTTTCTCCCGAGCACAGCTTGTGGATTGGACTTGAGGCAGTAACTACACCTGCTCGTTTAAGAGCCTGTTCACCTCATAAAGAGAACACACTGCCCAAAAGCAGGGCTTTAAATCTGGTGTCATTAAGGCAAACATTTCCTCAATGTTACAGCCCACAACCATTGAATAGAAACGTCTTGGGGTGAAGCTGGAAATCTGCTCTTGCTTTTTGTATTTTGATTCCGCTGCACATTTGATTGCACAAACCAACAAGGAGGACTCGTCCGTTCATTCATTCAAGCCATTATCGCAGTCGATAATTTGTCACTATGACTTATGACTTCATGTCGACGTTCACTGTTCCAAGGGAAAACTACACTGATGTGGGTTGAAAAGACTTACACTACTCAAGCACACACTCAGACACTACAGCCATTTGGAAACACCAGTCTGTCCATGAACATGTCTTTATATTGCAGGGGAAACAAAGTACCCAGAGGAAACGCACCAAACATAACATTTAAACTATGAGCATTAAAACCACCTCGGTTTTAGGTTCCCCTTGTGCCATTGGGCAGTTCTGGTCCATTAGGGTGTGGCTCTGCAGACCACCGGCGGATCCTTTGGGTGCTGTATGTTGCGGGTTGGGGTCTTTGTAGGTCAGACTTGTTTGCAGAGGTGCGTGATCAGATTTGAATCTGGGGAGTTTGGAGGCTGGGTTGATGGCCTTGGGTTCTTAACCCGCTGGGCTCTGAATGTGGGTGACTGTTGTGCACCTGGCGTCCTGGCGCCTTTCTACAGTATCATGACCACCAATTTGTGCTGCATTGGCTTAAATGTGGGATAAGACCAGACCGGCTGGCCTTTGATCCCTATGGATATGATCCTGTCACCAGTTTTGTTGTTGATTTATCAATGTTGATCAGTTCACCTGGTGGTGGTGTTAATGATTTGATGTACTTCCTAAGTCGTTTCCTGAGTGAATACAAAGTACACATGTGTCACGTCCATCTTCACATCAAAGACCATGAGCCATTCACATAGGCATACATAAATATTGGCATATAAGGAATGAGGAAGAGCTCAGAAATGAAAAGCGAGAGGGAAGCACAGGAAAGTTAACACAACCTAGAGAAATGTCAGAAAACACAAACACATCATCAGCAAAGGCACCTAAAAACAGGCTTTTGAAAGTTTTCTTATTTAAATGTATGTGTTTCCTAAAAAAAGCAGAACTTTGCTAAAGTACAAAATTTAGTTTGAGTTATTTAGTGTGTGTGTGTGTGTGTGTGTAATGGCTTTAAAGCAAACTCCCACCCTGACTCACTTGGCTCGTCAGTGGTGCCTGAGACTGATTGTGTATGTTGGTCAATTTTTATTGTGATTAACAGTTTCCTATAATGCTCCCCACTAATAGTGGCGTTGTGGGATTTAGCCCTCGTCTCATCCCTACACCTTCTGATCTGTAGGCTCAGCTCAAACGGATCAGATCAGAAAAAAATATGGAAATATATTGTAAAATATAATAACTAGACATGGCAAAATATTAAATAATACATTTCCATATATAGGAAACTAGTGCTTATATTTATTATTAATATATTGCAATATATGAATGGATCAAGTGTATATATATTGCAATAAAACAAAAAACATTAAATTTATACTTTATTGAAACATTATTGAAACTTTATGCATGTTTAAGAATTACAGTATACACACACTTTGACTTTGTCGGCGTGCTCAGAATAATGGCTATGACGTCTATTTTTTTCAAACTATATTAACATATATAGCATATTTTTAAAAAATTTAATATATATATATTCAATCAAATTCAATATATTACAAAGCATTTTGTTGAATCTAAAAATACATATACCTTTGAATATATTTTAATATATTTCTCAATATATGAAAAGCGGCAATTCCTTATGTATTAGAACAATATATTATTCTGTATATTGTGAATATATTTTTGAATATGAATATATTATTATTTTATGTTAATTATTAGTTAGTATTAGTGTATCAATGAGGAATATTTTAATTTCATTATATTATTAATTAAAGAATCGTTTTTTGACTATTTTACCAGTAGATCAGAACACTAAATCATTTAATATTTTGACAGTTAGTATATAAGAGAAACATATTTTCTTTCTGTAAGGTTTAACTTTATGTTTAATGTTGATAAAGTTGATTTGCATTCTGAATCTTTGAGATCCAGATCCAAAAAGTCCCTAGTACTCCTAAATCACAGCTTGAGCATCATCTTAAAAAAAAAAAAAAAAAAAAAATCCTAATTGATTTAAGTTTGGACTGCAATTTCAAAGTTCAATTGCTGGTCATTAATTTCTATCTGGATTATCTCTGAGTGTTTCCTGTGATTCTGAAGAATGTAAGCCTGTGCTTGCCTTCATCTTCCTTCATCATTTCATCTCAGAAACCACTTAGCAACAGTGACCTTGTCTTGTCGTAGTCTCTCTCTCTCTCTCTCTTGCTCTCTTTCTCTCTGCCGCTCTGGCTCTCGTTCAGCAGCCTGCAGGGGCCGCAGGAGATCAGAAAGTCGTTTGTTTCACTGAAAACTGGGACTGAGTGCGCATTAATTAGATAACTCTAGTGAGAAGAGATCTCCTTTTGAGTTATGCTGTGTAAGGGGAAATCATGCATGTTAGCATGCAGACTAGCCGATCATACTCTATATAGACAAAAGTATTTGGCCAAACCTGCAATGACATTGTATCCAAACACATATCCAGTACTTCAATATGGAGGTCTTCCCCCTTTAGCAGCTATAACAGCTTCCAGTCCTTTTGTAAGGCTGTCCACAAGCTTTTGTAGTGTTTCTGTGGGAATTAATTCTGTAGAGTATTTATGAGATCAGGCACTGATGTTGGACGAGAAGGCCTGGTTTACAATCTCCGTTCTAGTTAATCCCAAAGCTGCTCAATGGGGTTGAGGTCAGGGCTCGGTGTTGGGGCCGGTCAAGTTCTTCCACACCGACCTCATCAAATCATGTTTTTATACTCCTTGCTTTGTGCACTGGGGCACAGGCATATTGGAAGAGAAAAGGGCCTTCCCCAAACTGTTGGCACAAAGTTGGAGTGAGCATTGTCCAAGATGTCTTGGCATTAAGATAGGACTATCTATTTGTTTTCTATTGGATTACAAGACTGAGATACTTACGTTGAATGTGGCTTAAATATAAATAAAAAAAAACACTGCTGAAAACAAATACTTTTTTTTTTTTTTTGTAAATTTGTGCTTGGTATTTTATTTAGATTCACTAGGATTACTAGTTATTCCCCTAACTATGGGTCAAATATCATACATGTAATGGCTATAACACTATAGATCGCCTATACAAACATTTCTTTATTATTTTAGAAGTCTGTCTGTCTGTCCTGTCAGGCCAGTAACAAGTCATACAGAAAAAGATTCTGGGTGTCAGACTGATTCATAACCTCCAACCATTTCCTAAAGCTGCTAGGATGAAGTTCTGTAATTATTTTTCCGTCTTTAATTTCTTCATCAGCAGACGACATGGACCTGTCTGGCTGGTGTTTATTTCTCATTGACTGTATGCCTGAGTTGTAGTTTTTTCACTGATAGTCTTTATGATTGCACCTTCTTCCAAGCTGTCTGCGTGCCATTCCAGCGAGCTGTCAAAGTGCGAATACGGCTAAATGAATCGAACATTAGCAAACACATAAGCAGAGCCTCTGTTACTCCCATATGGTCCAATCAGATCAGTACACGGTTTTACACTTTGCCTGTTTCTATGTGTGAAACCTTCACACCTTCAAAAGTGCCAGGATTAAATTTGAGCAGAGTGTGTGTGTGTGTGTGTGTGTGAAAGAGAGAGAGTGAGCTTAATTGTTTATATATCAGATTATTGTACAGTAAGTCACTTCTACACTGCATTCATTAAAATGAAATCTCAAATTAAAACCTTCATACATGCTCTCTATTGTGATAATATTCTCCTTTCCCTTATATATTATATATATGAAGTTTTCTTTGAGCCGAGATCCAAATTTCATGCTTGTATTAGGATTCAGACCTATATATAAAATATTACTAAGCACTACAAGTGCACAGGACCCTCTTGTTTTCCTAAGGATTTTTTTTCCCACCCTTTTGGACTTTTCGGGGGTCTTAACATGCTCAAAAACTCATGAAACTTGGTAGACAGGTTGGAATCTGCTGCCATTAGGATGCCTGAGAGTCTCGTGGCCAAGGGCCCTCAGGGGCCACCAAACAAGATTTTACTGTATAGCTCATACACACTTTCACGTAGGCACACAAAACTCGGTACACATTTAGAGCTCATTGAGCCGAACAACTGTCGCGCTGCATGTCCTGGGCTAAACTCAACACGAGGCTACAGGTTATTTTGGGTCGTTCACAAAAACGCACCTGATGAATTTTGATATACTCTTCCTAGGGAATTTATACGATTGCTAACCAAACCGGGCCGATGTGATCTAAAGACATTGAGGAATCGAAATTGCAGAGGGAGTTTTGATATCTCAAACGGGTCAGCTGTGATAATGTCTTAAACTTACACCAAAAAATGATTAATAACTTTCTGTGTGGCATTATATTGAGTGACATCATGTTCAGTGACATCACATTGAGTGACATCATCATAGTGTAATGCTTTTCTTCCAGGATCTGCGGCCTGTTGAACACAAATTTTAAAACAGACACACAGAAACACATCTCACACATATGCACGCACGCACACACACACACACACACACACACACACACACACACACACACAAATGCATGCGCACTCATGTACACATATATACACACACAGTACAAATGTTAACACTCGCACGCACGCACACACAAACACACACACACACACACACTATCACAATGTTAACAGTCTCACACTCACACAGACGCATACACGCACGTACTGTATACACAAACACACTCATACTCATGTATATCACACATCACACATTTTAACACTCACACCTGTGTCTCACACACCCACACACACTAACAAGTCACATGTCTCACACACACATCACACACAAAATAACACACACATCACTCATGACTCACATCCACACATTTACTCGTCACACACAGACGGACACATGCACACATCACACACCTCTCTCCCTCACTCTCACACACACACTAACCCTCACACAATAACACACACACACACACACACAGACACACAACAAATATTTAGGGCCCAAACCGACATCAGCCCTGTATAGTGTGTGATGTGTGCAGGTTGCATTTTTTTTTTTAAAGCTGAAAGTAAATAATGTTGAAATGCTGTGGAAATTTTAACTTGGTTATTTTTTATAGACTTACTCAACATTATTTACTTTAAGCTTTCTTTAATCAATTGTCATCTGTGCGCTGCTGTGCTGGAAATTCATGTGAAAGGACTCTGTTTGCTCTGTCATACCGCACTCTCAGTTTGGCTACTTTACACGCCCTCACCAGGGACTGCTGCAGATACTGTATGCTTGCTCTAATGACCAGTGTTGGGGGACGTTACTTTTTGAAGCAACTAATTACATTACAAAATGACTGTCTTCAAAAAGTAATCAGTTACATTACTGCGTTACTTTACTTTCTGATAAAAGTAACTAGTTTGAGTACTTTTCCATTGCTGAAAATGAAAACTCCTTTGTGCTTCCTCATGCATGTTGTTTTAGTCGAGACCTTTATAATTATTCTACCATCATCACTCAACGAAGATTGGCCCATAATCAGTTAACTACTAATACCAGGGGCGGATCCATTAAAATTATGAGGGGTGGCAACACTGAAGCAAGCATGCTTGCATGGTTTTTGTGGATTCAAGGAACGCTATTCTTATTCGGTGTAACCACTAGGGTGCACATTTTTACATTGTCCTATAAAAATGAAATAAAGGCTGATGTGTGATTGACTTGAACCTCTGGATTGGAACCTCAGATAAATAAATAAAAAACTCTTATTTTTAGAACACTAGGACACTAGTGCTGGTGTGGCAAATGGGGATGTAGATCCACCCCTGCATATCTCACCTACGCGGGTTTCGCACGGTGGCTGCTTCGTCATGATTCGGCGCTGTGATTAGGTTTCCATCTTTCCGGGCGTCGGTCCTCACATAGTCAAACCGCATGGGTGAGATAGGGGTATAACAGCAGGAATAACAGAGGGGGGGGGCGCGGGTTATCGGGGGCGGGGCTTGTAGAACGGATTGGGAATGACTGCTGTCTGGCTCACGGATTACATAAATTGTCTGAATAACGGATTACACTTTTGAAAAAGTAACAACGCAACTGAGCACTTGAATGGCGGACCCAACACGTCAGATTACTCGTTACACCAAAAAAGTAATCCGAGTCCTCTAACGCGGTACTTTGTAACATTTTACACCCAAGACTCCTAATGACTCATGAGCCTTTACACAGGGCTTCTGAGGTGGTCAGGGAAATCGAAGTCTGTGAAAATGCTTATAATACAAGATAGCAGGGGCTTATTAATTGAAAACATAAAATAAACAGAGCTCTGCCATCTCCTCGAGACCGAACAGGTCTCTGGAAACGGAAAATAAAACTTTTGATCCTCTCGTAAGGAATCCACCCTTATCGATGATTGATTTATGTGTTATTTATGCACTTTTAACACTTTACACGCATGGTAAGCGGATGGCGTTCCACCGGCATCTTGTGTAGACTTAGCTGGGTCTTTTGTCTTTGTCTTTGCCTTCGTCTTGGTCCTGATACCTTACCAGTGCTACATAATGATTGCGCGAAGTGCGCAGGTACAGTATCAGCGCCTTTAAATAAACACGGAACTCCGCGGGATAGCAGTGAGAGTATTTTTACGTGGTTCTGCCCCTCGAGAGATCCACCTCGTTACATTAAAAATAAGATTTAAAAAGAAACAGTACACAAACAATACCTGTCTAGAGTGTGACTGAAAATCCTGAATTGTGAATACTAGCTTCTGATTGATGACGAAGAAGACAAAGAAGATATATGCAGTGGCTGTATACTGTATATCTGCTTATACCCTGTAATACACAACTGCATCAGAAGCTGCTGTGTTGTTGCTGAGCCCAGAACAAAAAAAAAAAAAATCACACACCGCATTCGACTGCCCTTATCTGTGGTGTCCAGTTCATGTGGGAAAATGATTCCTCATGCTCTCAGAACCAGGCTTTCACACTCTGAGTCAGGGAATACGGCAAGAATATGGACGAAAATCTCCATAGATGTTATAACCTGGTCATTCAGTACATTAAAGTCATCAGCTGACTTCATTTTATTATTATATTAATTCATGAATTGGGGGATAAGTGGGCGGGGCGGGGCATTAATTACTTTCTCCATTGAGCAAGGCAGGTTCAGACAGCTTTTTTTTTTAATACTAATAAATCAAATCATCGTTTGTGGCTTTGCGGTTGGCATTTTGGCCTCATACCTCCAGGGTCCGGGTTCGATTTCCATTCTGTCTCTCTTTTCCTTACTCCTTACTCCTTCTGTCTCCCCTTGTTTCTCACTTTTCCTGCTTCACTGTTTGTGTCTTCTTGACTCTTTCGTCCTGCTTCTCTTTTACCGCTGTCTTCCATCCATCTTTCCTGTTTGCTCCTTTCTTTTCTTTTCTTTTCACCCTTGCTCTTGTTCTAAAAGTTATTTCTATTCACTTACAGTCCTCTCTCTCTCTCTCTCTCTCTCATTCTTTAGATTTTCTCTCTGACTTCAGCTGTTAGGATAAACAACACTTAAGAATTTTCTTCTTCGTTATTATTTTTTAATTATGACACCAGTCGCTAAGCTGAGACGAAGCTGGCGTGGATTTCACTTTTTGAACCGAAATAAACTCACCCGATATTCATGAGGCTGTTACCTTGGAAACTTACAATTCACTCTGTCACACACGCACACACACACACACACACACACACACACACACACACACACATCTATATAATTCTTAATTTCTGTGCGACACCCCAAACATGCAGAGTGTGAAAGAGTCCATTTAGAAGAGACTCTGTCACACTCTGTGTGTGTGTGTGTGTGTGTGTGTGTGTGTGTGTGTGTGTGTGTGTGTGTGTGTGTGTGTGTGTGTGTGTGTGTGTGTGTGCGCGGCACATGCTGTCATTACTCAGCTGTACTGTAAGAGTCAGATCCTGGTCTGTCCGTGCTCTAACAGTTGTGTGATTATGCACGCTCCACAACTCCTACTACAGGAGCGTCTTTCATTAAACTGCTATTTATACTTGGCAACTGGAAGCAGCGTTCAGCTCCATAACATCACTGCCAGAGATCATTTGCATGAAAGTGAGACGAGAGATGGTGGAATCAATCACTATTCAGTCTCTGCGCTGTAAAGTCAGGTGCTCACCAGGATAAACAAATCTATTTCTCAAGCATGCACTTTTGTATTTCTCTGAACCAGACAGTGATCTCGGCTCTTACTGCAGGAGGTAATGAGTTTGCATGCACTGACAAAAATAAATAAATAAATAAACACAGTATGTGATTAAATTCAGGCAGCAGAGCATAAACACAGGTTTATCGCTTCTTGGTATGAGTAAGATGTTAAAATGAGAAAGGTGTAACTGGTAGGACTTCTCTCTGGAATGCACACGGCTCCGTTTCTACGTTGCTGACAGACTGGGAGCGCAGACGGGTCAGACTTTCTAAATTGGCCACTTCAGCCTCTAAGAGTCTTTTTAACTCATAAATCCCACACGGAATCTCTCAAGAGCTAAGGCATGTACTTAGGTGGACTGGTGACTCTAAATGGCTCTTAGGTGTGAAGGAGCGTGTGTGTGTGTGTGTGTGTGTGTGTGTGTGTGTGTGTGTGTATGTGTGTGTGTGTGTGCGTGATGCCTGGCTCTACTTCAGCTCTGTTCCCAATGATGCATTAACCATCATGTCATTAACCAGGTTAAAACGCCTACTGCAGAAATGAATCAATAATGTTTTGGTTCTAACAAGTAGCAGTGTTGATACAGTAATACATATTGGGAGACAGAAGTGGATCTGGAAAATTAATTATTATTATTATTATTATTATTATTATTATCACTCACTCATCATCTATACCGCTTTATCCTGTATACAGCATCACGGGCGGCCTGGAGCCTATCCCAGGACACTTGGGGCATGAGGGTACACCCTGGACACAGTGCCAATCTATCGCAGGGCACACACACGTATACACACACTCACACACTCTTCACACACTACAGCCAGGTTGGGAACGCCAATTAGCCTAATCTGCATGTCCTTGGACTGTGGGAGGAAACCAGAGAATGTGGAGGAAACCCACCAAGCACGGGGAGAACATGCAAACTCCATGCACACAGAGACGGGAATCGAACCTGCCTGGGAATCGAACCCGGACCCTGGAGGTGCAAGGCGACAGTGCTAATCACTAAACCGCTGTGCCTCCTATTATTATTATTATTATTATTATTATTATTATTATTATTATTATTATTATCAATCTTATTAGGCTTAACCTGGCTTTTTACCGAGTTCCTAAGACATTTTATTTTCCTGGTGTGCAGTACCAGGTCATGCTATCTTTTGCACATGTGCTACACTTTTCTTTCCACGGAGTTCATCGTGACACTTTTGGAGATCTTGTCAGACAGTTCTGACCAGATTCAGGCAGTTTTTTTATGTTCCACATTTGTTAAATCTTAACCTTAAGGTCTTCGCATTTACGAAGCTTCTCTGTTTCCTTGCGTCATTTGGAACAGCCATATCAATCAACAGACATCTCTTATCAGATCTGACATGTAGGATGGTATCCAGTCGGTTGACTCCAACGGTGCGGTCAGTGCTCACTGCCATATTGTACATCATCTTTAGTGGAGTTGATCTCAGCGATTTCTTCACACTGGTGATGGTTCCAGTGATCGGGAACTTTTCGGTCCAGCTCTGTTAGCATCAGTCAGTGCAGGTATCTGACTCTCCTGGTGTGCTGAGCATAAGATTATGGGGCTTATATGATCCTCCTGATTATTATTATTATCCAAAACAATAATAATATGTGTTTTTTCTGGATAGCTCCTGTTTCTATCCAGCGAAGTCCTTCTGTTTTTTTTTGTTTGTTTGTTTGTTTGTTTTTTTGAAGTCCTTTCAAATTATTATTTTTTAATTATTTGATTGTGTTTTGTGTTTGTTTGTTTGTTTTTACAAAATGCAACCAACAATGCAGTTTAATTCACCCAGGGGTGCGTAAACTTTTGCTGAGAGCTGAATGAAGAAAACTCATTTTATAACAGCATGTTCTAAGCCTTTCGTAAGCAGACTGCACGGTTTGGGTTTTGTTATGTAATAATCTCTATGATAAATATTAGATGATTGAATTATACACATATTAGACTTGTTTACTTTACATAACAGAACATTTCCTCACTTGATGATAAATCATCTTGCATCTTTTTTTTTATTATAATTTTTTTACCTGCAGTGTTTTTTTTTTTTCTTCTTCTTCATTTTTCATTAATCAGCTTCGTTTAACTCTGACCTTGTGACTGGAGGCTGTGACTAGATTTTCGACTGCAGGTTTCACTGACTTTATTGGCAGTTCTCACCCTTCAGCCAACAGCAGTTTGTCACGATCTAGACGGCGGTTTCATATTGCTTAAGCCCACACAGCAGAAAATTCAATTTAGATGGCACAGACGACGGTGGACATCTTTCTGAATTCAGTATATGCACTGCACCATGGTATCTTTTAAACACTCTAAACTCCACACAAACAGTGATGCACAACATTCACTGAAGAATTGTTTTGCATTGCGTGTTTTGCTTAATAGGCCGTTATGCACTAGACTGATGAAACAACCTAAACAAATTGTTTCCAAAATGTGCACTTTCATCATGAAATCCCGCACTGTACATTAAAAACTAATCTCAATCCCCAATCCTAATCCCTCCTGCATCCTAGCAACATGCTGTGCTACCGTCACCATGCTTCACTCCACTGATTGTGCTCTCGTGGTGATAAACATTAGCTTAAACTTTTGTACCAACGCCAAAATGTTCAACTTTGGTCTCATTAAATCAGGGAACCTTTTCCCACATTCTGTATTTGCTTTTAAACCTTTAAAAAGGTTTTCTCTTAGGGCAAACACAGCTTTGTGGAGTGTTTATGTTACAGTTGTGTTATGAAGAACTTCTATCTAAGCCATTGAATATTGATCTGTTCAAAGTACAGTAAATCCAATTTTTTGATTACTACTCTGATTAATTCCCTCCTTAGGGTCAGTGATTCTTGGTGGTCAGCCTGCCCCCTGCAGAATCATGGTTGCGTCATATTCCTCCTATTTATTAATAATAGATTGTTGCTCCACAGAATGTGTTGGGATTTAAAAACAGTGGTTAAAACCTTTCCATTGGTCTTTATGGCTACGTTCACATTACCAACCTGAAGTGACTCCATTCCAATGTTTTACCCTAATGTGACACATATCATATTTTATTAGGGCTGTCTGAATGCAAAATCAGTCACTTTTGTATGTGTTTGTAGATTGTATATTTGATAAATCTATTATTTACTAAGGGGCGCCTAAACTTTTGCATAAGACAAAAGTATGCAAACTCCAAAACTGGGTCCAAAACGGCAGCTCTTGTGGAATATTCCTGAGATGCAGGTCAGGACATACCAGTGACCCAAGGAAGGAAGCACGGGTGAAGAGCTACTGTAGCTCAAATTAAGGAAAAGGTTAATGCTGGATCAGATAGAAAGGTGTCAGATCACACAGTGCATTACTGTTTTGGTGGCAAAGTGAAGGACCTATTCAATATCAGACAGGTGGTCATAATGTTATGGCTGATCAGTGTATGTTTACATGAACAATATTTCTTTAACCTGATTGAAATCATTCCAATTCATGATTCCAATTTAACTGTTTACATGGACAATGATCTGATAAGAAATATTTAATTTTAAAAATCTTTTTTGACACACAAATTGGCTCTGTATGCTGTGACGTGTTCAATCTGCTGTATACAGTATATAACAAGTATTTTTGTGCAACTTTAAGGTTAGGTTGGGCATCTTATCTTAACAGATCTGATCAAATCAGAGTTATGAGTTATTGGCTGCTAGAATTCAGTCTTATGTATGGTTTGGTTAAATGCTTCACTGTGTGTAAAGGACTCCGCCCTCCACCATCAGAAATGTGAGACTTCCCCTTTTGGAAACGTATGTCATCTAATGTTACCGACATGCAGCAAACATTGGCAGAGAAAATATTTTTATTCCAATAAGAGAGAAACGATCAGGCTGGGTCGGAGCAGAGTGTTCCGACTGACGTGTTTCCATGATGCATTTTTATTCTGATTGGGCCGTTATTCAGATTATTAGTGGAATGTTAGAGTGCATGTGAATGCACTTACTGAGTCACTTCTGTACTTTGGCTTTCAGCTTTTTGTATAAGGAAGAGCAGTGATCAGGATAAAGATGGCTGTCGTTCCTATTTAAAAAAAAAAAAAAAAAAACCCAATGAATGTATTTAATATAACAAAGAAATGTACAGGGTGCGCCATTTATATGGATACACCTTAATAAAATGGGAATGGTTGGTGATATTAATGTCCTGTTTGTGGCACATTAGCATATGTGAGGGGGCAAACTTTTCAAGATGGGTGGTGACCATGGTGGCCATTTTGACGTCGGCCATCTTGGATCCAACTTTAGTTTTTTCAATAGGAAGAGGGTCATGTGACACATCAAACTTATTGGGAATTTCACAAGAAAAACAATGGTATGCTTGCTTTTAACGTAACTTTATTCTTTCATGAGTTTCTCTTTGTTCACAGCCATTGACATGTCGAAGAGGTTAACACGTGATAAGCGGATCGAAATTGTGTTGATATCTGGTGAACGCAGTAACCGGGTCATTCCAGCAGATTTCAATGCAAGACACGAGACCACCCATCTCCCATGCTACAGTTAGCAAACTGCTTGCTAAGTTTCGTGAAACCGGTTCAGTGTTGGATTGGCCAAAATGTAGACGCATGAAAACTGTCACTAATGAACAAACATCAATGGCTGTCCTAGCTTCATTCAGCAAGAGCCCACAGTGTAGCACTCGCAGCATGTCACTGGAGAGTGGCATTAGTCTAACATCCTTTCGGCGGATATTAGCTACTCACAAATGGTACCCTTACAAACTCCAGCTACTGCAGCATCTCAACGAGGATGACCCAGATCGGCGCACACAATTTGCAGAATGGGCAAAACAAAAATTGGAACAGGACCCTCAGTTCACGCAGAAGATTTTGTTCAGTGATGAGGCAAACTTTTATGTGAATGGTGAAGTTAACAAACAAAACCACCGCTATTGGTCTGACACTAACCAACATTGGATAGATCCCTCCAAGACTGTTGGAACAAAAATCATCAATGGAAACCTCAAGGCCACTGGATATTTGAAATTGCTACATTGATGATGTGTTTCCCTCTTTATGCACTGAAGCTGGCACATTCCCTGAGTTTTTCCAGCAAAATGGTGCACCACCACATTATGGGTGTCAGGTCCGAGCATTCCTAGATGAACAGTTTCCTGAAAAGTGCATTGGTCGTCGTGGGCCAGTTAAATGGCCCCCCAAGGTCTCCCGATCTGACCCCCTTAGACTTTTATCTTTGGGGTCATCTGAAGGCAATTGTCTATGGAGTGAAGATACGAGATGTGCAGCACCTGAAACTACGGATACTGGAAGCCTGTGCTGGCGTTTCTCCTGCGGTGTTGCTATCAGTGTGTGAAGAGTGGGAGAAGAGGGTTGCATTGACAATCCATCACAATGGCCAGCACATTGAACACATTTTATAAGTGCTCAGAAACTTGTAAATAACTCATGAAAGAATAAAGTTAAGTTAAAACCATTGATTTTCTTGTGAAATTCCCAATAAGTTTGATGTGTCACATGATCCCTCTTCCTATTGAAAAAACAAAAATTGGATCCGAAGATGGCCGACTTCAAAATGGCCACCATGGTCACCACCCATCTTGAAAAGTTTGCCCCCGCACATACACTAATGTGCCACAAACAGGACGTTAATATCACCAACCATTCCCATTTTATTAAGGTGTATCCATATAAACGGCCCACCCTGTAGATATGTGCTGATGTGTTTCTGGCCCTGAAATTAGCCCCGCCCCCCTGCTGATTATTTCTGCCCAATATAGTTTATAAAACATAACACTTTTTTTATAGCATAGACAGGACGAAAGAGAAAGCTTCATCAACTGCAGTTCACTCCAAATACTCCAAATATTACAACTAAATGAATCCTTTCAACTAAATGAATGCTAAGCATTAAATAGATCTCTGACTGTGGAAATGTCTGTTCACTGTTATTTATTAGTCAGCGCAGGTCTGTACCCACTGATTGTAATGTCACTGAAGTTATAGACAGAATTGAAGTACAGGTCAGGGAGGTGTGGGTGGGAGTCTGCCAGCACAGGCAGCTAAATCACCATCATTCGGACACATCTGCATGCTTACTCAAAGCCTCTTACCTTCTCAAATGTGGTTTGAATGAGAAGGTTCAAGATCGGTATTTCAACATGCTGCATGCTGGCTGAATAAAAGAAATGTCACAACGCCAGACTAACTGAAACGGACAATCGTGCAGAAATCCGGAGAGCTGAATCTCAGATATTGTCTTTACTTAAAAGCAGCGTGTGATAAACGATAAATCTGAAAAGCAAATGAGTTCGAACATGTCAGCAGTTGGATGAGTCAAATCCTCTGTTCATTCAAATCACTTACACTTACATGAATAGAGATGACCATAAGAGAGATCTTTCATTTAACGTTAAGTTAAAAAGGGGCTGTTCAAGTCAAACCGGGACTTTTGATTGCACAGAATGAAAGAACAGTAATAAGAGTAAAAACTCCCTTTATTTCTCTATATAGTCCCCTGCTACACTAATGCACTAGTGCTTGGCCACCATCAAGGTAGCAAGTTTTCTCAGTACACCGGCCCCCCAGGAACTCCTTTAATATCCCAAAGATGTGGAAATGGCTTGGAATGAGGGTTGTGGAAATAACTCTAACCTGTCTTATTCCTGTGTTCAAGTGGTGTTTGTGAATGATTGTCTGTACACTTCCCAAAGACAGATGAATCTCTCTTGCAAGTTGGCTACAAGTTATCCAGCGATCGTCAAGGATCAGGCATTCCACTTGTGTGTGCTCTGAGCCACCTTGACCCGGTTCATTACATCACGAATGTACAGCTTACTTTAAAATGTTTGCACCATTTATAAGTTTTACTGCAGCTAAGAGACTCATCACTGTACTGTGTGGGGTAGTGGAATGGCAACCTGAGCCTTTCTCATGCCAGACACGAAGCGAAGCCACCAATGCCACAAAAAGTTTACGCTAAAAGCAATTACGTTTATGAACTTCCTCCACAAGCTACCTGTTGAACCACCACAAACTAACCCTGGTCATGTTCATCCTGTTTTTCTGATCTGATCTGACACACCTGGTTTGACTCATGAAGGTGCTGCACCGGTTTGGATTGTATTATTGTTCACCAGTGGCAACTGAACTGCTTTATACACGAGGATTACTATGAACAATGCCTGCTGTTGGGTTCTAGGTAGGTTTAAAATGTAGATCATACAGGAGAATCATTATTTCTTCGAGTGAAATGAGCTAATAAAGTCTATGTAGCTACTGTACCTGAGCTAATGAGGTTTGTTGCACTAAAGTAAACATGTGCGCTAATGAAGAGTTGAACGCTAACTGAGGAAGCAGAGTGGATAAAGGCGGTGATGTTACAGTAGCTAAATCAGCTGAGATCATTTGAAGGATGCCATGCAAGGTGAGCAACCTGGGGTTATGGGGCTAGAGGAGTAAGCTGAAATAATGATGGATATTAAAAATAATAACAATAATAAATGTGTTAATCAGGTATTTCCTGAAGTTATTTTTGGTTGTTGGTGGAGTAGCTTCTGCATTGTTTCCTTTAATCACGTCATTAATTCCAATTAGCTCCCTTGTCATTATGGTTCGTTCTTTTGTTAGCAGATGTTTAATATCATTTCTGGAAGGAGTCTCCAGTACCTTTGACCAATCATGGCTTAAATGTTGACTGGAAACAAGTTGACGTAGGTGTTGTTCATTAATAAATTTGAAACTATTATTGTTTTATTCCTTAAATAACAGAATGTTTCATCTACTGTATTTCCAAAATTTCTGCAAGCTTTAAGGTCATAATGCTCAAATGCGCGTCTCCTCCCGCCCGATAAATGTTTCTCTTCATCATCTCGTCCTATTAAATGAGTTGAGAATCCCCTGTGTTCCTCCATTTCTTGGTTTCTTTTCATTTCTGTATGTATACCAGCTGAATAGCTTTGTACTGTATGTCTTAGTAATGGAGCAAAGCTTGTGTATGTGTGCGACTTATAGAAAGTGGACAACATCCAGTGTCTGTGGGGTCTTTTATAGTGTTCCGATTACCGCCGGCTCTTCTGAAACCTCAGCTCGAACCATCAAGCACTTCTTAGAGTTCGGCTTTGTACTTGAGCTATCAGGCTAAGAGCATTACATACTGTGAGTTTGTACTGTTTTATTCAGGGGTTGCCACATCAATCTGACCCAGAACACTTAAATGCAAAAGCTATCCCTATACGACATCTTCACTTCTGTCCTTCAAAACATGCTCTCCTTGCTCGACCTGTCAGTTTAGGTAGACGGCCGTGTCTTGGTAGGTTTGCAGTTGTTCCGTACTCTTTCTATTTTCGGATGATGGATTGCACAGTGCTCTGTGAGATGTCTTTTATAACCTAACCCTGCTTTAAAATTGACTTTATCCCTGACTGTCTGGTAGGTTCCTTGGGCTTCGAAATGCTGTTTGTTCAATAATGTTCTCTAACAAACTTCTGAGGGAAGTTGTATTTATACAGAAATTGATTTACACACAGACGGACACTATTTACTAATTAGGTGACTTCTGAAGGTGATTGGTTCCACTGAATTTTAGTTATCAGAGTAAAGGGGTCTGAATATAAATGCACACTACATTCACATCAATTGGGAAACTTTAATTAATGCACAAGGTCGTTGTCTATCTCAAGGCACCTAATTCTTAGTCTCTCAATCGAACGAGGTTAACCAGTGGGTACAGTGAAGCAGTAATCAGTATTCAGCCTGCAGTTTCATGAGACCTGGCACTCATGAACCTTTGTACACAGATTCCGTTGTCCTACCTTCACACACTAGCAGAAGTGCTGCAGTATGGTCTGTTTTGTTCTGATATTTGTAAATCTACGCTTACATATATTAGTCTATAATATAATTATTCTTTAAAGGATTAATTAAACAATAGACATTCCAATGTAAAAATGTGTGACTAAAAGATGTCAAATTTTGAATTCAAAAGCTTGTCAATGATTTACATCATTTTAGTTTCAAATAAAATTAAAATAATACACTTTGTTTTCTTTTTAGTTTGTGCTTAAAACAAAAAAAAAAAATGCACTTATTGGGAGGACTCTACAAAATACCTGATTTACAAAAATGCGAATGCTTATCAAAAGAGTTTCATAAAAGACAACTATTGATCCTATTTCTATACATAGCTTTTATATGTAATTATAACCACACTGCTTCTCTAATTGTACTTTTTCATGGGAGTTTGAATATGAAAATTTGAAATTCAAACCAAAAAATATATAACTAATTATTAGTCACATGTACCTTACAGTGGAGTTACCCCAGCCATTGGATGCAGTGCCGGTCCCGAGCCCGGATAAAATGGGAGGGTTGTGCAAAACCTGTGCCAAGTTGTGTACAGATCAGATGGTCCGCTTTGGTGATCTCTCGAAAAGGGCAAACGATAACCCAACAACCTTAGAGCAGAGTAAAATTATACACTTGTATATAGTGCTATAGGAAAATAATCATTGTGATGTTGGACAATGAGAAACAGAGTTAGTGTTACCACTTCAAAGTTGATAGTTTTTTTTTCCCTTAAAGTGTATAATTCCTCTTACAACTCAAAAAAAAAATCATGTAGTCAAAGATCTTGAAAATTTTATTTAAAAATAACAAATTCATAAGACCCATTTTATGGTTGTTTTAGATTGTTTCTGTTACTACAACAACAACTAATAATAATAATAATAATAATAATAATAATAATATGCGCATTTTGTGAGTTCTACATTTTTTTCGACATCATTCCAATATTACAGTAGCAGTAAAATTTACACATTTTAAAAGAATTGTCAACTTTGACTCTACATGACATAACACTCACTCACTCACTCATCGTCTATACCTCTTTATCAGGGTAGTGGGAAGCCTGAAGTCTATCCACGAGACTTAGGGCACAAGGCGGGCTACACCTTGGACGGGGTGCCAATCAATCACAGGGCACACACACACATACACCTACTCTTAAGCTCATTCACACACTCCAGGCAATTTGGGAATGCCAATTAGCCTAATCTGCATGTCGTTGGGCCGTGGGAGGAAACTGGAGTTCCATGACATATCGGAAAACTTAAATACATTTGATGTCTTAACCCTCCTCCATCCAGCACCGTACAAACAGATTTTTTTTTTTTAATCGTCATTGACCAATGATTTGTTGCTGTACAGATCCATGACACTTGAGTGTCTCCTGTGTGTTTTTTTTTTTAAAGAAGAGGCCATTCACCATGCAAAAACGTTTATCTTATATTTAGTATATCTTATCTTATCTTAAGGTGACCATCAATATACAAAAGTATTTGGCCAAACCTGTTAATTATTAAATTCAGGTGTTTCAATCAGGCCTCTTATCCCCATTGAAGGGCAATCTTAATGCTTCATCATACCAAAACATCTTGGACAATGCTACTGTATGCTTCCAACTTTGTGGCAACAGTTTGGGGAAGGTCCTTTTCTATTCCAACATGACTGTGCCCCAGTGCACAAAGCAAGGACTATAGAGACATGGTTTGATGAGTTTGGTGTGGAAGAACTTGACCGGCCCTAACACAGAGCCCTGACCTCAACCCCATCTAGCACTTTTGGCATGAACTGGAACGGAGATTGTAAACCAGGCCTCCTCGTCCAACATCAGTGCCTGAACTCATAAATGCTCTACAGAATGAATTCCCACAGAAACACTACAAAATCTTGTAGACAGCCGTCCAAGAAGAGCAGAAGATGTTATAGCTGTGGTAGGTGGACCAACACCATATTGAAATATATGTATTTGAATACAGTGTCATTGCAGGTTTGGCCAAATACTTTTGTCCATATAGTGTACTTGGGTATACTTTATGCGTCAAACACTGGATCATTATTACTTTGTAATCATTAAAATGTTGTAGAAGGTCTGAGAAACATGTAAATTTATCACTTATATGATTATAGAAGCTGTAAACAGTAAGTTCCTTCACTTTTATCACTTGTACTCTGAACAATGGCAATAAAGCTGAGTTACAGAGAAATAAAACAGAGTAAGCTAAAAAACATTTTTTTAATTAAAACTCAGTGATTTGTTACTAAAGCTCAACCTCTACACCTGAGAACTCTGAATGAAATGTTCGCTGTTTTCTTTATTCGGGATTTTAATACACTGAACTCCACTTGTGATTGAGAAACAGATTTTTAGATCAGCAAAACGTGTTTCCAGAACTTTTAATCTATGCGTCTTTTAAGAAATGCAACAGAGAGCAACATCTTTCACACGACTTACACCACAGCCCTCAGCACAGGGAGAGCGTTAACGGCCGGAAGCCAGTGCGCTGTTTTGGTCAGCACGCGCTCCAGCCTGATTGGACGCGGAGCGGTGGTCTGCTCTCTCGCGCTCACTCCGATTGGAGACGACGGCACGGTTTGCTTCTGACTCCTCCTTTAAGGCGCGCTGATTGGTCGGAACGTGTGAGCGTGCCTGATTACGAGTCAGCGATTGGTCCGGGTTTGCGTCAATCAAAACGACAAGCGGAGACGCCAAATGAAAGGGTTCGTGAATACTTATAAGTATGTCAGGAAGTATGCAAACAATTTAGGAGGAGTACTGAAACCCGAGTGCTGATAAATCAAAGATGATTTAGTGTAGGATTAAGAATGTGCTATAGAAATAAAACGGCACACCAGAGAAGTACATATGGTTCTATTTTGTGGCTAATACTTTAGCATACTAGTTAGTACGGTAGTATGGATTAGGCTGATTCTCGTGTGCAAGCCGAGGCTGAAATGACGCAGTGGAAACGGCAAAGTTAAACTGGAGTGTTTAATGACAGTAGCACAGATGGTTTATTGCGGACGGAGACAGCTCCACCGTCTTAGTTTAATCGCTTGTTGTGAGTAGAGAGCAGGGATTTCCATGCGTACTCTCTGTGTGATAGAGTGCACGCGCGGACTGTTTGTATGACGTCACTCCGTTTATGGTAACTACAGTAAATACAGTGAGTTTGTCTCGACCATCAGAGAGCCTGGACTCTGACACAGGTAAAGTATCAAGCATGCTTATTGGTGGCTTTAAAGGTCTTTAGATAGATTTGTTTTTGCAAGACTGTATATAAAATAGGTTCACTTTTTAATAATAATAAAATAATAATCCAATTTATCATACATTGTGTATATATAGTGTATATGTATTTTACAAGAAAACTTTGATATATTTTCTAAGTATTTTCTCCGTTTTATTTTTGCATTGAAGCAATAAAATTAATTCTTCATTAATTTGCAAACTAAATACAACCTGATGCGTGTCATGAGATTTATTGATGCTGTTAGAATGAAAATATTTATTTTACTATGAATAAAAACCTTAGAGGAAAAAAAATATTTGGAAAATGAGCTCTTCATTGTGGCTTAGTGGTTAGCACTGTCGCCTTGCACCTCCAGTGTCCAGGTTCGATTCCTCTGTCTCGGGTCTGTATGTGTCAGATTGCATTTCCTCTGCCAGTGCTTGGTGGGTTTCCTCCGGGTACAGTCTAAAGACATATAGGTTATCCAGAATTAGCGTTCCCAAATTGCCCGTAGTGTGAGTGTGTGTGTATGTGCTCTGCAATGAATTGGCACCCCGTCCAGGGTGTACCCCGCCTCGTGCCCTAAGTCTCCTGGGAAAGGATCCAGCTCCCCCCGCTAGTCACTGGAAGCAGTGCCAGTCCTAAGCCCGGAAAAAATAGGAGGGTTGCATCAGGTTCTGTGCCAAGTTGTTGTGCGGATCGGATGGTCTTTTGTGAAAGAAAAAAAAGTGTTGTTTCAAAAGAGCAGAATGATTTTCCTGCCTCAAAGAATGATAACTAATGAGAAGAATGCTAAAATGACCAGAATTGGGTTAAGAACTATCCAATGCATTAATAAAACAGGGAAGGATAGTGATGAACATCTTTGAGGAAGGAATGTGGTCAGAAAAAAAAAACACACATTTGGTACAGAGCATAAAGATTGGACTTTGGAGCGACAGGAAAAGGTCATGTGATCTGATGAGTCCAGATTGAGTCTATTCCAGAGTGATGAGTGCGTCAGGGTAAGAAAGAGGAAGCATATGAAGCGGTGCACCCATCATGCATAGTGTCCACTGTACAAGCCTCTAAAGGCAGTGTTATGATCTGGGGTTGCTTCAGATGCTCGGGTCTGGGCTCAGCATCGTTATGTGGCAATAAAATGACGTCAGCTGACGACCTGCATGTAATGAATGATCAGGCTTTAGTAATCTTCTCCAAAGAGAGAGAGAGGAAAAATAATTACGAGACATTACGAGATTGTCTGTTTACAGCTGCTATAAAGAAAGCGAGAAGAGGAACTAATTAACGACATTAAACATAACTATGACATGTTGACATATGACTCTAAATTCCTGTCTGCCTCATGTGCTCATGTGCTCATGATCTCATTTATTATAATAATAATAATAATAATAATAATAATAATTACAAAGCTAATCCTTCAGCATCTTTCAATGCTGCATTTTTTTTTTTATCTTGTTGATTTTTCTGTCTGTTTAGTGGCGTGCACTGTTGTGTGTTGAGGTCGTTTAAAGGGTGCCAAAACAATTCCACTCTTGCCTTCTGAGCTCACATGCACACTCACATGCTGTCACAAATACACACACACATAAACATATAAACCACAATGCTAATTTTGTAACTTGAGCCCTTGAAAGCTATTGGGAGAGACGAGGTTTCCCCATGAGTTGACATGTGCTACAGTGTGTGTATGAGTGTGTGTGCACATGCCTGTGTTTGCACATCGGATGAACAGGTGTTCTAAAGCCCAGAAAGACATTGTGTCGTTTTACTTAGCGAAACGTTAAACGTTGTAAAAGCCAATACTTTGTTACGGTATAACGGTACTAAACAAAACTGAATTTTTGATTGTGCAGAATAACAGCACACAGTTATGAGATGTATAAAAAACTCCCTTTATTTCTCTATATAACCCCTCTGCTGCACTAATGCACTTATCCCGGTGCAAAGTTTTCTCAGTACACCAGAGCCCTGATCAGACTGCCTGCTTCACGTCTGAAACGCCGGCCTCCCAGGAACTCCTTAAATGACCCTTTCCATTAATGGAAGTAACAGCCTGGTTTGATCATCATACTGACCTAACCTCACTCCAAGACCTTTTCACATCTTTGAGCCGTTGAAGGAGTTCCTGGGAGAAAACTTCCTACCTTGATGGGATTATATAGAGAAATAAACTAATAATAATATAATATATAATAGAGAGTTTTTACTTAGTTTTTTCTACAACTGTGTTCTGTTATTCTGTAATATCAGAAGGCAACATTTATAACTGTCGAAACTCTGATGTCTGATTATGTATTTCAACTGACTCTGAATTGACTATTTTTCGATAACAGCATGCTCTCGAGTGATTTATTAATTCCTTATTCAGGCATGGAGAATAACTGAAAACTCTGAAGCGATCCACAAACGTTTGAATTTAGCCTTTAGGGATTACCCTTTCTGTCCAAATACCTTTATGTTAAAATACCTCATGCAGGCAAAGCTTCAAGCAAGTTTTCTAGAACTCTTGTGTGGGAACAGTACCATGTTGAGCCCACAGGAAGTGTTTGTGGGAGGCGTGTGTGTGTGTGTGTGTGTGTGTGTGTGCTACTGTGAAACCAAAATACGACTGCTGCATGGTCTGCGTTTTACACGGTACACTGTTTTTAGAGAGAGAGAGAGAAAAGGTGAAAAGTCTCAGGTTTTCTGAGCTGCTTTATTCATGAGGATTTTTTTCTGATGTGTGTTAAACGCTTTTGTTTTGGCTTCTTTAATCTGATCAGGAGTGGGTTTGTGATGAGTAAGAGCAAGCTGGTGCATTTGGGTGATCTGTATAGAAGACTAGGTTAAAGTTAGAGTTCTGTGTATGATATAATTAGAGGTGGATGATGTGACAAAAATATTATATTGGTATATCTGAAGATATTTCGATGATACGCAGTATGTATCATGATATACTCTATAGGTAGATTTGCTAACATATATATTTTCTTGTAAATTGATAAAACTTACAAGAAAAAAATATATACATATATGTATATACATACAATAGATACTCACAGAATCTGAGAAAAATGTATTGTGACAATATTTAAAGCAAACCTTTTTAATTTCATCATATCCCCCATCCTTAGATATAGAGTGATTCACTTGAAAGAGGCCTCGAATTTACTGTAATAACTCTTGCTATAACAAAGCAATCTGAACAAAACAATATACAATGTGTTCCTCAGTATATGGAGCTCCGAACGCATTGGGATGCTCCTGAGTCGGACTGATAACGTAGGCGCCAGACAGCCTTTGCAGCCGTTTAACGGCGTACTGCTTCGCTCAGTCGCTCGACTTCTCATCAGGATGGTGGTGTATAGTAACGAGCAGCGCGTCTTCATAATGCGAACCTATTGGGTTGCCATATAATGAGTTGAGGAGAGGTAGGTCAGAGAGCAAAAAGGACAAAATTGCACGAGTATCCTGTCACCGTCGCTAAGGAGCTTAAACAAAGTGATGTGGAGAAAAGAAACAGATACTGTCACCGATTCCAGTACGTTCAGGAAAATGGAGCGCCTCGTCAAAATGTGTCTGGTGGAAAACGGAGCACCACGTGTAATGCAATCGAGTCAAGGTATGTAGCGTATTGTTTTGGTTCAGGTTGCTTCATCATAACGAGAGTTATTACAGAATATTTGGGGCCTCTTTCGAGTGGCTCACCTTGTATAATTGCCTTGTACCTTGTGAACTCATTGAAGCCTGTATAGTTAATGTTTTTTTACTTGTTCCCAAAACCAGTTTCCATTTGTTGCGTCTTTGTGATCGCAGTGATTCGTTGAATCACTGACAGAAACTTATCTTGTGCATATGAGAATATTTCACATGACTACATTACCCAATAAAACATTTTGCACTCATTTTTAAAACGTGTTCAGTCGCATATTTCAGGTTTGACACAATATTCAAATATTAATGATATCGTTCAGGTTTAGTGTAAGGGAAAATATAACATGCAGGGGAAAAAAAGTAGTTTTATATGCACTGAAAAGCATATAGCGAAGAGGACGTGTAGAGCTTCGAATCTTAAGGCGGATACACTAGTTTTTTTTAGTCATTTTTGACTCAATTTTAATAGCATCTGATTTTTCTCAAACAGCTTCTGTGCAAAAGCTAGTATCAATCTTTTAATTTTAAGTTTTTTATGTGGTTTGTGTAAAAACATAAAAAAAACATCTGATCATAGCAGGTGTCAGTATTAGATAATCTCTTTTCACTGTGCCATTATTTACCAATGAAGCAAAAAAAGAAAAAAACCCAACATGTGGGCAATACTAAGTACGATTCAACAGCTTGTAGTTCTGTCTTTAGCAGGATAAACGTGAAGTAATTGTTTCCTTTATGACTTTATCAGTCTCTCGCATCGGTGTGGAGGAATTTTTTGAATCTTCTTTCTTTACAATCTGCGGATGTATATCCGACGCCCTATCCTTCTTTACATCATTGCTTATGTTTATTGTAGTTTTGGGGCATTTCAGTTAGGTTGATTACATTGACTAGGCCTTAATTTTTATTATTTTTTTCGGCCTTTTTTTTTTTTTGCACTTGATCAGTTTGCATGTGACTTGTTCACAGTAGTATAATGTGGGCAACAGAAAACAATCATTAGTAGTGAAACATTTTTGATCTGTTAAATTCTTCTTTTCTTTGGATACAAATACAAGACTTTGGGGTCAAGTATACTTTGATCTAAGCCCTGGTTTGAAAGTGCTCTATCTTATCTGATCTGGTTGCGGTAAATATAAAGGAGGAACCGATTGTAGATCAAAACCTGTAGTTTCAGATGTATATATAGTTTAAAAGTGAATATTTCACCATGTGAAAAGTTTTCCCATGCCGTTACACACATGTACTCACAAGCCTCTACTAAGCCACAGTGCAGAACACACGCCCAAAAAAAACTTGTTCTTTCAATGACAGTGATGGATGAGTGGAGCGCGATCTAAAACGATCCTGCAGATGGAAGCTAATTGTATGTCGAGGATGTAGGTTTATGACTGTAATTGAGCTGAAGTGATTGCAGCTATTAGCTGTGCTTAGTGGAGATTGTAGGGCTCGATGAGGGCCGCGGGACGGCTCATGGTTCATTAACATTCTGTTCTTCAGAAGTCCACTTTCTGGGTATTTTGGTAAAATTGATCTCATGATACCAACTGCATAAGAATTTGTATGACGTATTTTATAAGTGTTTAGAAGTGTTCTGAATAGTTAGGAATAGGGTAAGGCCTGGGGTTAGAGGTGCAAGACATTTAATAAAGCCAACTGAATAATTATTTGATTCCATGCTCTTACTGATGCACCACAAAAATTATATAATGATATAACAATCTCACTGATTTTCATTGAAAAAAAGTAAAAAAAAAAAAAAAAAGTAAAAATCTCTGCACTTTCTGTATTTGCAAGCAAGCAAATACTTTAATTGTGATACACATACTACATATGTGTATCACATTTTATGTGATAAACATAAAAACAAATAATCTTATTAATTGTTAATGAATTCAACGCCTAACCCTGCCTTTAGTCTATTACCATATATGGAAATTATAATCTTTTTTTTTTTTTTTTTAAGATAAATCAGAACCTGATCAATCATCAGCCATCCTTTGACCATTAAAAGCTCTGCTTGCACAAAAATATTCAGTGAAAATAAATAAAATCAGTGAATAGGCTGATAGGATTATAAAATGTATACAGTACTGTGCAAAAGTCTTTGGCGCCATATTATCTGTAGTACAAATTTTGTTATATAAGTTTATTATGTCTGCATTATTATGTTCAAGAACATTCCTTACAAAGATACACTAAAACTAATGAATAAATAACATTACAGAAGAATATTTGCATGCCTGTAAGGAAAGTGACATATTACATGACAGACCAGTTTTCAGATGGGAAAAAAAAAATCAATAATGTAGACTCCTGGGTTTTGCATGAAAATAGAAAGGAGCGAGTGTGATGAACCGCTTATGTTCAAGCAAAGAGTTTCCACACCAAATATTTTCCGTTTATTGTTTGTTATTTGAAGTTTCTTTTAATAAGCATCACTGCTTATGGCAGTGCTGTAAATAAAACAGCTGTTAGGTTTTACTGAGCATGCTGGAGAATATGTCTTTTGGTAACTTTGTCACATTCGCTCCTTTCTATTTTAATGCAAAACCCAGGAGTCTACATTATTGATTATTTTTTTCCCATCTGAAAACTGGTCTGTCATGTACAGGCATGCAAATATTCTTCTGTAATGTTATTTATTCATTATTTTTTTGTGTATCTTTGTATGGCATGGTTTGTACATAATAATGCAGACATAATAAACTTATATAACAAAATTTGTACTACAGATAATATGGCTAGATAATAAAGACTTTTGTACAGTAATGTATATACAGTATACAAATATCCAGTTGTATCTTGTAGGTCTTCTTCAAAACTAAAATATATATAATTTAATTTGACTTTGTCACCTGTTTTTATTGCCTCATAGGGTTTAAAAAGGAAAAAAAGCGACAAATACATAAATACATTTCTTATACATTTTAGCATCAGTCTGAATTTTGTTGCTGTACATATTGTATGATCGTTTTTATTTTTGTCTGTAGATAGATAGATAGATATTTGGGGTGATTAAAAAAATCTGAAAGAAATCTGAACAAATGTCCAGTTTGTTGGCAGACTGCAAAGAGCCTAAAGATACAATTAAAAAAATGAGTTGATTCTGTAACGTAAGGTTACATGAGGTCTCAGCAGCAGCCTCTTTTCCCCTCTCGTCTGTTCCATTCAGCATCAGCAGTACACTAATCACCAGCCTGATCATCTGTCATCATCTGCACCAGTTTCTCACTGGGTCAGGCCTTAAGTTAGATGTTGTTTTTATACTTGAGTGACTCACAGGTCACTGTGTGGTTTAACAAACAAAAAACATTCCTCTGAAACTGCTCAGGTACACAGACTGGAGATGAGAACTGAAAAAGTCCTTCAGGAAGCCTGGAGAAATGTTCCACAAGTCTACATAAAAAAATACAAGAACATCTGACTCTTGGGAAGCAAAATATGGCTCAAGACTAGACTTTTGCACAGTGCGGTATATCAATAACTTAGAAGAAGTGTTTGATTTAGGTGAATATGTTTTTTCCTGTAAGTAACTACTGATAAGGTATGAGATTTTTATAATACATACATATTATTCAGCAATGCTTTATAAATTATCCAGTAGTTATAGAACTGAGGAATGTCAGTGTGTACCCTTTGTAAATGTGCAGTATCAGTACAGGACAGATCAGTGAGTAAATGTGTGTTTGTTTCTTTACTCGCAACGTCTCAGCCCATTTCTCCTCAAAGCTCTGTATCCAGACGGTGTTATTTTCAGCCCCGTGTGTGATATGGTTAGAGGATTAGATCAGGATATTGTTGTCTGAATGTAGTGAAAGTGACTTTATTCATCCGCCCGTCTGACTCCGCGGGGAATTTCCGCCGCCTTTGAAACAAAGCTGACCTGAATAAAGGAGGAGATGAAACAGCGGCGTGTCAGACGTGAGTGTTCCTCAAACAGCTGCGGAAAAGAGACTTCATTCGACTGAACGCTGTTCGACACGTACAGTACCCTACTCGATCCCTCTCTCTTATCCCGGCTCTCTTGTCTGTAACAAACTCGATTAATTTATGTCTGCTTACTTTAAAAGTCTTTGAATCTAATAAACCCTTTTCTTTGTTTTTAAAATCCGGGAAATACATGTCACTGAAGACGACATAATCCAGGCGGGGGAAGTGAAAAGACCTAACATATATAAACAGTTGACAATAAAGTCACATGATAGTTGTGTAAATTCATAAAGTTGTGTGGATGGACATCTAAACAAAGTGTCCATTGTGAATTGAATTATTCTTAAATTCATTATTCTAGTCAAGTGAAATAATAATATCCAATAATACCCAGTTGACAAGGTCATAAAGCATAAAGATAGTACATAGGCTGCACCCAAAGTAATGCAAAAGTGTCATAACTTTTTTTTAATTAGCTAATGTATATGGGTTAAATTGCACATTGGACTCTTCCTTTATATCAAGGATCCTGAATTAAAATTTAAGAAGGTTCGGTCAATAAAATTTCCTTCAAGCAATGTTTGTGTTCAAATCTTTTTCTATATATATATGTATATGCAGTCATTGCACAGTAAGTCTATAAAACAAAAGCAATAAAAAATGTCCATGGCATTTTAATACTATTTATTGGCTGTTTTCAGTAAGTACATTAAACATGTGGACAGTTTGAACTTTGATGGCTTTGTATATTTTCTCGTCTTTGTGTGGAAGACAAACATCAATCTTTAGTGAATCTTGATTTGCACGCTGTTGAAGGTGTAATGAGTTTGGTTGCTCTGTCACACCGGGCTCTCAGTTTAGGTATTTTGCACACCCTCACCTGCAGATATGTTTGCTCTAACGATCTGCATTTTGTCTCATAGTGGCGCCTCACATTATTGCTTAAGAACATATGAGACAAACAATACATCTTCTTTTTTTATTATTATTTTTTTAGGGATTTTCTCCCTAATTTAGTTGTGTCCAATTCCTCCCCGTCACTAGGGGGCTCCACATTAAGGCTACTACTACCACTCAGTCGGGAGGGTAGCACTATCACATGTTTCCGCCGAATCACGTGACGCCAGCTGACCGCCTCTTTTCGAACCGCTTGCTCACGCACTTTTGGGGAGGCGTAACACACGCGGAGGACAGCGCTATCCGCTCCTTCGCTTGCGTGAGTTCACAGACGCCCCTGATTGGCTGTAGAGCCGTGATTAATGTGGGAGCAATAAGTACCTCTCATCCCTCCCCTCTGAGAGAGCTCGGCCAATCAGCTCTCTCTAGACCTCCGGCTGCGAGAGGATACAGCATCACACACGAATCGAACTCGCGATCTCCGCATGATAGGGTGAGCACTTTTCCACTGCACCACTCGGAGGCCCAAACCATACATCTTTTGAAGGTTCAGTTTTCCTAGTCTACTTTCCTTTTCTTAGAGTAAACCTTGCTGTGTCGAGCTGGTCAATTAATTATTCTCATTTATCAGAAAAGTTTTAGGATCGAGATAGAACTGTCACTGAGGTCTGTCATTCAGTGATGCCTGTTCCACTCAACATAGTCTCCATCACAAGCCATGTTTGAACTCTCTCTCGAACCCAACCTTTGAAGCATGCTACTGTACGTTCATACAAACATAACGGAATGGAAAGGTTTATTTTTGTGAACGTGAGAGATCTTTTTATTCTGGTTGTTGGATGAGTCAGACTCAATCCTATTGTCCCACTCTAAATGCAAAACTTATGGTCTGCTGAAAAATTACTTTAAATAACATTTGCATTTTTTATGCTTTCTGTGGCTTTTAATGTGTATCTGGTTTGACCTACTTTTCGTACCCACTGCTTCCAGCTAACTAGAAACATATGGCATTACAAAAACAGAAAACAGCCAAAGACCTCGATAAGGCTTGAGAAACCTTCCTCCGTATTCATATTTCCCCCCCCACAGTGTGATTTATAATCAGACCAAATCAGCTGCACCGCTATTAAGAGAAGGTTGATTTATTTCCTCCTTTTCCATTTACAGCATGCAGAGCGACTGCAAATCTACACTTAGGCCACTCATCGAGCGTTTCGCTGCATTACACCTGCTTAAACACTCAAACACGTGTATTCACTGACATTTATCTGAGAGACGTGTTTACCCGAAGTGAGGCAGACTACACGTCAAGCAGAGATGAGCAGATGATGGTTAAGGGTTTCGTTTAGGGCATTTGAACTGTCAGGTCAAAAACACTGCCTACACAATTTCTAACTGCAAATGATGTACCATGGTATGAAATAGCAGGATACAAAATAACCAGGTGGATAAACACATTGATTATTTCGATTCATGGAAATATGAATACATATGTGTATATGTATTTATTTATTTATACACATATTTGTAATAAAACAGTAAAGTCGGCATGTCTGTACATTAAAGATATTTGAGAAAAATTATTCGCGGATGAGTAATAAAACAATTTTTTGTCTGTCTGTTTGTTTGTGCACGCATCAAGTAAAGACTACTGCACAGATTGTAATGGGGTTTTCACAGATGTATTTGGCCGAACTTGAGGTAACATATAGGAAGAGAAGATATGCTAATTTGATATTTAAATGGAAGTCATCAAAAAAAAATAAATCAACCTTGAAAAAAAAAATCACAAGTTCATCTCAAAATTCAACAGATGGCGCTGTACATTTTTTTAATATGCTCTTATGAGTGTGTGCACTTGACATCTACTTAATAAACGTGATCTCACACTTTCATTCCGCACACATCATGGTAATAAATTTTAGTTCATTGCAAAATTCAACAGTTGGCGCTGTACATTTTTAAAAATGAAATTCACGAGTCCGAAATTAAATTTCATATGAACGAAGTTGTGGGCACATCTAGTATATTCTGTATATATTCTGTATACTGTATTTGTGTATACATGGATAAAGATAGATTCAATTATTTGTCACATGTACCTTGAAGTTATTTTTTTGCATATCCCAGTTAAGCTGGGGTCAGAGCACAGAGTCGGCCAGTATACAGAGCCCCTCGAGCGGATAGGGTTAAGAGCCTCAACAGTGACAACTTTGGTGGTGTTGGGGCTTGAACCCCGACCTTGCGAAATATATGCCCAATAATGTGTGGGTGTCCCAGGGGCACTGGGTGTAGATGTTTCACTTGCCATGTGGAAGGCTCGGGATCGATTCCCAACCAGTGCCCAAACCCGAGCCACTGGATGCAGTGCCGGTCCCAAGCCCGGATAAAATGGGAGGGTTGCATCAGGAACGGCATCCAGCGTCCAACTTGTGTCAAGCTTGTATTTGCGGACCAGATGCTCCGCTGTGGCGACCCCTTGATGGAAGCAGCCGAAACACAACAACAACATTGTGTGGGTGCCCCTTGTGCCACTTGGTCAGGTCTATCCCCTTGGGGCATGACCACTGGGGGTCTTCTGTGGTATCTGGCCACAGGGTGTTGAAAGCAGATCTTTTGGGTGCGGTGGGGTCACTGTATGTCAGGACTTGTTTGATCAGATTGGGATCTGGGATGCTCAATCAGAGGTCTTGGACTCTCTCTGCTCTGCCCCATGTGTGGTGGGCTGTGGTGCCTTTCTGTTTTGGCCTATATTGAGGTTTTGCTGTACTGGCTTTTCTGTGAAATCGGACTGGATGGGCTGGCCTTTGGTCCCAACGGGCATGGGTGAGCCTTGGGAGGCCATCATCCTGTCAGTTTTCTGGTATATGATTAATAATCAGTGTTGATGTTTATATACAGTATATTTTATGTAACCAACGGGGAAACCCCTGGGTAGGCCATGTACAGATGAATCTAATATGATTTTTTTTCTCTTCAATTTACCTTAATCAGTCTTTTGAGATCTATTTGTCTTTTGAGATCTATTTATATAATTGTTTAAAAATTATACTTCATGATGTTTGACAAATAAACGTCTTTATTAAATCTGGAGGCCAGAGATCCTGCTGTTTGGCCCCAGACACTCTGAATGATCCAGACTGATTTGTTTACACTTTCGGCCTTGTGTTTGCTCAGGCTGCCTGTTTGGGGATTTCCCCGTTCACTGCTGGTGCGCTGGCTCAATCTCCTGCAACTGGTTAAGATACAAACGACTTGGTAATGAGCAACGGTGTCGCCACATTCCTGTTGGTCCAGATGATTTCTTCATAATACAGTACATGAGAGGCCAGAAGAGTCAGAAGAATGAATGGTTATAGGAACAGCAGGATAATAAATAACTTAAGTGTAGGATTTGGAGTAAGCGTACTTTTACATCATTTGGAAGATGCTTTATAGCATCCATTAAAGATGATAGATAATAATAATAGCCCTTTAATATCGAGCTTTGTACAATGTTATGGAAGCTATAAATGATGTAAATGTACGCTTACTCCAGATACTCTTAATTCTGAGCTTACGACACTAATGGATTCACAATATCATTGAGGATAAATGATCTCTAACATCCTCTAACACGATACAGATACGCAGAGCAGTGTGTTCAGTGTGAGTTAGTGTTAGTTGAGGACGGTGAGATTTATTTCAAAGATCAGTTTAGTTAAAGTATGAATGTGAAGTGTGTGTGTGTGTGTGTGTGTGTGTGTGTGTCTGCATGTGTTTGTGTGCTTTTTTTGTTGGACATGTTTGCAAATCGGCTCTTGTATGTGTGTTAGATTGAATGCATGTTTAATAATGCCTTTTAGATTTTTAGATTAGTGATGGGCATGGATAAGTGGCCATTAATGGTCTTGGGTCAAAATTATTTACTTTACTTAAAAGCGTTGATTTATTAACCAAAATGTATAAATAAACAAATAAGCTGATTTGGGAAAGAAACCAGCCAGTTGAATACATTTTAATGAATTACACGACTAATAAGCCTATGATTTTTTAAAAATGTATTTATTATTTCCTTAGACAAATTATTGATTAGCGTTAATCCTACACTATGCTTTTAAAAACTGTACTGGTTCCAGTTCCTGATCATTAATGGTTCTCTATACAGTATATACCGATCAGCCATAACATTTTGA
>JAAGKR010004092.1:0-65852 GCA_011419295.1 Clarias macrocephalus
GCACATTTTGTCCCATGTATCTACTGTATAACACATTACCTGGTCCTTTTCATTTTTGTGCTTATTGTTCTTGGTGCTCTGGTGTCCAGTGGTAGCCTTCCCCCATCATGCATAAGGTCTGAGTTTGCTTCCAGGTTGTGTCTGGAGTGCATCCTGCATAAACCTGTAGCAAATCAAATATGTGCAATCCCATGACGAAGCCCCCCACTGTGGCGACCCCTAACATGAGCAGCAGAAAGAGAGCTAAAAACAACAAAGACAGTATTGTCCTCGAAGCCTTGAAGCCCTATCTTTTCCTTGTTGAGGATGTCTGGTGTCTGGCTTCCGTGTGTTTAGAAATATAAACAGTCCTTGAACACATTCTTGCAGAGTTTCACGTTTGGAAAGGAGCCTCTTAGAAAGTGGGTAAGTTTCGATATAAAACACTTTTGAGTAATGGGGCTACAGTGGCTAATGACTGCATAAATAATAAATGTTAAGTCCATTTACGGTTATTACTTTGCACTATAATAATGGATGAAAATAAAGATTACGAAGCATATTGATGTTAATACTATGCCTACTTAGATAGTAATTTTTCAAGCAAAGGTCTTAGTGGTAAAATAATAATTAAGCCTGGTTAATAGCTAATAAGCCTATTTATGGGCGATTTGTTAAATGTAATGCATGTATAACATTAATATAAAATAGATAGTATAAGCGTATAGACACATACATACACATGTGTGCTTATGTATAATAATAAATTATAGCAAGTTAACAAATGTTCTGAGACAGCACCATTTATACTGACAAATATTTGCGCATCTGAGATAAAGCAGCGCCATCAGGGTTTCTGACACTAGAAGGTTTTCAGGAGAGAGAACTTTATGCTTTTTGTAGCTTTTTTACTTATATTAACTTCATTAGATAAAAATAGAGGCTGGTGAGCGAACAACAGTTTATAGCTGCTGCAAAATAAATGATAACAGGATAACTTGTTTTGTGACCTTTGCACAACAGTAAATGTAACTGTATCTTTTAATTAAGATTTCTGGTGGGAATTGATGCTGTATAATAATAATAATAATAATAATAATAATAATAATAAAACCCTTTCGGATGTGCTCTCATAGAAAAATAATCAACCTTGGGGTAGTAATAGAAATTCCATGCTGCATTATGGACAACACCATGTCACTATGTATTTTCTTTAACTATGCAGCCCAGGTGTTTTATTCTTTACTTTGGATTGTGGGGTATGTTTTATAAAATTTTAATCATCTGCTTATGAGCTAGGCATTGCAAACACACTTAAAATTATAAATGTTAATCTTCTACTGTAAAGTCTTGAATTTGAAGAGTCAGATGGGGGTTTTCTTTGAAATACAACAAAACATCACAGTGGTGGATCATTATGAAATCCTTCCATGTAGGAACTAGGGACCGTGGAGGCTGAAGGTGATTACCATTGTATTTATTCCCATTTTAAGACTGTGGTACATTCACACACTAAGGGCTAATCTGCATGTTTTTGGATTGTGGGAGGAAACCAGAGTACCCGGAGGAAACCCACCAACAAAACTCTATGCACACATGCACCCGGGCCAGGAATTAAACCTAGACCCTGAAGGTGCAAAGCGACAATACTAACCACTAAACCACCATTCCGCCAATTAATACTGTGGACTGTGGGAGGAAACCTGGAGAAAATCCGCTCAGCACACCCGAGACTGGAATCAAACTGGAGGTGGAATGCAACTCTGCTGACCATTAACTCTATTTGGGCCAATAACTAAATTGGGCTAGATTTCAATCTGAAAAAAAAAAAATCACATTAAGAGCATTAATTAATCTAGAATTACAGAACATATTAGGAACCACTAGAAATATATAATATGGAAAGACTAAAAAGTTATTAGAAATAATTTAAAATCTAAAAATAATTTAAATGTAAAGTATAACTAAACTCTGGTTAAATAAGTTAATAGTTATTACCTCTATAATTAAATACAATGCTACATATTCCCCTGGTGTACTTAGCCATTAGAATTGTGAAATTGTAAAATAAATACAGTACTACTAAAACTCAGATAACATCCGTACTGTGATCATGTACAGCACTTGCCTCAGCAACCCTTTCTTACAACAGCCAATCACATACCGGAAAAGCACAACACTGCTTAATATTCATAAGATTGCTTAAGCGCTGTCACCGATTTGTCTATTATTCTTGCTGGGCTGAGATTGGGTGCTAAGCCCCGCCTATTTCCTCCATTCTTCGCGACGCTTGAGAAATATCCGCATTTCAAATAACGCCATATTGTATATGCAGCCCACTAGATAGGGTACACGAGCTGTTAGTCGATACGCTTAGTATCCGATCGGTATAGGGGAAGAGGGCGTTTGAGATAAAGCCAAGTTATTACGTGAAGCGAGGCTGTTACTGATTCATCAGCGCATGGGATTCGGTGCTGCCGGCACGATGTCTTGACTGAGCGTAGGTAAACCATGTCCTTCTGTTAAAGAGAATTAAAGAAGTTTAAGTCGGTTGTTGGTGCGATGTGACGTGACGTACGTTCTTGCTTGTAGCTGAAACAAAACCGTGAATTTATTTGACCATAAACGTGTTGAATTGTTTAGTTAGCTAACATGCTATCTGTGTTCACATCACTTAAAGCAACTTAGGCTGGCATACTATTTCTTAATTATTTAACGTTTATAAATCCACCTTTTCAATACATAAGAAGATTTGTTTTCATAATTTGTGTTTTACATGATGTTGGATGTGATGTGAGTAAGTTGGAAATTAATTATCTAGACTGACCACGTGTTTTCTTATTGTTCTGTTTTTTTAAATCATTTATTTATTATTATACGAATTTATTAGATCTATATTTTATTCAAGACAGCACGCGATGAGAGGGAGCCAGGGAACGAATAAATTATAGCCCTTTGTTAATCAATCCTGCTTTCTAAATACACTATGGACAAAAGTATGTGGACACCTGACCATCGCACCTACTGTATACACTGATCAGCCATAACATTATAACCACCTGTCCCCCTAAAAAAAAAAATAATAATAATAACCTTTGTGTTGTGACATCTTTATATTGGAACCAGCATTAACTTTTTCCTACAGTACAGTAGCTCTTCTATTGGATCAGACTACATCACGGGAAATGAACAAGCTGACATGGGCCAGCCTTCACTCCCTATGTGGATCATTGAATCTTGGCGACCCATGACCCTGTCACCAGTTCACCGGTTTTTCTTTTTTGGATCACTATTGGCATGTCCTGACCACTGCAGCCTGGGAACATCCTGCAAGAGCTGCAGTTGTTTTGGAGTTGCGCTGACCCAGTTCTCTTGCTGTCACAAATTGGCCCTTCTCACAGTAGCTACATTTTCAGTATCTCATTACAATTTCAGCTGGAGGTGAGTGGGCTATATTAAGGAGCAAGCAAACATTTTTTTCTGAAGTTGATGTGTTGTGGGCAGAAAGAAAATGGGCAAGCATAAGGATTTGAGTCACTTTGGCAAGGGACAAATTGTGATGGCTAGAGGACTGGGTCGGAGAAATTGCAAGACTACAGTTCTTGTGGGATGTCCCTGATCTGCATTGGTCAGGACATACCGAAAATAATCCTGGGAAGGAAAACCAGTAAACTGGAGACAGGGTCAAGCGTGGCCAAGTCTCACTGATGCACATGAGGAGTGAAGGCTGGCCCATGTAGTCCAATCCAATAGAAGTGCTACTGTAGATCAGATTGAAGAAAAGGTTAATGCTGGTTTTGATAGGAAGATGTCAGAACAAAAAGGGGCGATCTGCTCAATATTAGGCAGGTAGTCATAATGTAATTCTTGTGTAATGTAATGATCAGTGTGTGTGTATACACTCACCTAAAGGATTATTAGGAACACCTGTTCAATTTCTCATTAATGCAATTATCTAATCACCAATCACATGGCAGTTGCTTCAATGCATTTAGGGGTGTGGTCCTGGTCAAGACAATCTCCTGAACTCCAAACTGAATGTCAGAATGGGAAAGAAAGGTGATTTAAGCTATTTTGAGCATGGCACGGTTGTTGGTGCCAGACGGGCCGGTCTGAGTATTTCACAATCTGCTCAGTTACTGGGATTTTCACGCACAACCATTTCTAGGGTTTACAAAGAATGGCGTGAAAAGGGAAAAACACCCAGTATGCGGCAGTCCTGTGGGCAAAAATGCCTTGTTGATGCTAGAGGTCAAAGGAGAATGGGCCAACTGATTCAAGCTGATAGAAGAGCAACTTTGACTGAAATAACTACATGTTACAACCGAGGTATGCAGCAAAGCATTTGTGAAGCCACAACATGCACAACCTTGAGGCGGATAGGCTACAGCAGCAGAAGACCCCACCGGGTACCACTCATCTCTACTACAAATAGGAAAAAGAGGCTACAATTTGCACGAGGTCATCAAAATTGGACAGTTGAAAACTGGAAAAATGTTGCCTGGTCTGATGAGTCTAGATTTCTCTTGAGACATTCAAATGGTAGAGTCAGAATTTGGCGTAACCAGAATGAGAACATGGATCCATCATGCCTTGTTACCATGCCTTGATCCATCATGCCTTGTGCAGGCTGCTAGTGGTGGTGTAATGGTGTGGGGGATCTTTTCTTGGCACACTTTAGGCCGCTTAGTGCCAATTGGGCATCGTTTAAATGCCACGGCCTACCTGAGCATTGTTTCTGACCATGTCCATCCCTTTATGACCATCATGTACCCATCCTCTGATGGCTACTTCCAGCAGGATAATGCTCGAATCATTTCAAATTGGTTTGTTGAACATGACAATGAGTTCACTGTACTAAAATGTCCCCCACAGTCACCAGATCTCAACCCAATAGAGCATCTTTGGGATGTGGTGGAACGGCAGCTTTGTGCCCGGGATGTGCATCCCACAAATCTCCATCAACTGCAAGATGCTATCCTATCAATATGGGCCAACGTTTCTAAAGAATGCTTTCAGCACCTTGTTGAATTAATGCCACGTAGAATTAAGGCAGTTCTGAAGGCGAAAGGGGGTCAAACACCGTATTAGTATGGTGTTCCTAATAATCCTTTAGGTGAGTGTATATGACCAGTAGAGAATCTTTGTATGCTGTAGCGGTCCAGCATGACGATGCTCCTATGAACAAAGCAAGTCCATTAACATATTATTGCCCAGCTTGGAATGGAAGATCTTGAGTGTCTTACACAGAGCCTGAATTTTAAACATCCATTGACTGGCATTTCTGGTCACATGACAAGAAAGCAGACTAACATTTTAAAAGAGAAATACAGTGCTTTATACTTGAAAAAGTATTTACCTGATTTAAAAAAAAAAACTCAAATATTCCACAAGATGAGCAAAAATTTGTAATACATTTTGACTTGAAAAACGAGCAAGTCTTGGTTTACAAATACAGAGTATCATGTAGCATGCATGCGCTTTTTGTTTTGACGCCGTGGGTCACATAATCGCAACTGAGCCAATGGTTTTCCTCTCTCTTGCACTGCAGAATTTTGGGTAATCGTCTCCCCTACTCGTTCTTAGTGTGCGTCTCTCATCGGTATAATCAACATCCGTGAAACATATTTTATTTTGTGTGTGTACGTGAAAATCGTCCTTTCATGTGTGTTTAAAGCAAAAGCAAGTGTAATTAGAGATTAAAGATCCATTTTCTCCCTCTCTCTACTTTGTGTGTGTGCAAGCGTGTCATTTGACCCCTTCCCCCCTTCTCTCGCCTTCACACACACCCCACTTGCTCTGGAACATATCGAAAAGGAAAGGGAACAAAACATCTTTAGTATTTACCAACTCAAAATCCTGCCTACAAGCTTTGGAATCTATGAAAACAAATCACCCTATAATTATTGATATATTAATCAAGGCAAACCAACTGTTGAAAAACCATCACAATATTGTCTTCTACTGGATTCCAGGACATAGTGGAATTACGGGAAATTAAACAATTAGTGTATGTCAAATTACACCCTCTGACCTCAAGCCATCGATAAATCAGTATATATTAAATAAATGGCAAGCAGAATGGTAACAGTACCAAAACAACAAATTATTTGAAATAAACCCAGTCGTATATACAAGGTGCCGTATAGGCCATATAAATTGAACCCATGCGTATTTATTAAAGGATGAAGAAGCTCTTAAATGTCAGCACTGTAGCACTACTCTAACCATAAAGCATATCCTTTTGACCTGCCCAAGTTTTAAAACCACAAGAAAACAATTTCTGCCAGAACAAGATTTAAAAAACATATTCTGCAAGATAATTCCAGAAAAACGTTTACAATTTTTATCAAAAGTGCACCTAAAGAACCTTATGTAAAGTCTTGTTCTTCTGGCCAAGGCCATGTTATAATGTGATATTTATTTCTTTATTTATTTTTATTATTGTTGTTGTTGTTGTTGTTGTTGTTATTATTATTTACTTTTCCCACAACTCTTTAAATCCCTTACGTTATAATATTATATTGGTTGAAATAAATCAGTTTAATGTTTGATATGTATCTGCCATGAAATAGCCTGGGAAGCTGATATGGCAATAAATCCTCATACAAACAAACTAACAAACACCACACACACACCCCTCCTCTTCTCGCCTTCACACACACTCTCTCCTTTAACAGAAACAAGGCTCTGTTGCGATTCTTTTCAAAGGTAAAGTGCAGGTTAATTTGTTTTATTTTTTACTTTACAGCAATGATTCTTTTAGTGTGCAAGTGTCATTAGAGATGTTCCTTGTTAATATTCACTTGCTACACCCATGCATGATTTTAGGGGGCAATTTAGGAGACAGTTACTTTTCACATAGGGCCAGACAGATTTGGACAGGTTTTGTATTTACCCGGGTTATATTTGTGTAATATTAAAATTTGTTTGGTCTTAATCATATAAGTGTCACAAATATGCAAAAAAAGACTAATTTGGAAGGGGGCAAATACTTTTTATAGTAATCTTTTTAGTTTTACATGTATGAAGCGAAGATGTTTTGTTTATTATTATTATTATTAATAATTTTTTCTGCTTTTGTATCTATGCCCTACCATATTTACTATTGTCTTTATTCTATTTATCTTTTATTTTATTTTTACAAATGTGTTGTCTAGGGGTGTTCCGATCAGAGTTTTTGTGGCTGATCCCAGAAATCAGAATCGACCATTACCGATCACCAATCTCTGTTCACAGGTGAGTGGGGGTAATTGGGATATTCTATTTAAAGTGTTCTGTTTATTGTATTGTATTGTTTTTTGAATTGCAATTTGGAGCAGTAAATAACTATTCTAAATGAAAGTAAAAAAAAAAAAAACTTTTATTAATTCAAGGCAACATAAGCAACATATTCCATTCTCTTATTATTTCTTGCAGATTATACTCCACTTAAGAACAAAGATTTTCCATTCTTTAATAAGAGTTAATTTGTTCAAAGAAAAAGAAAAACCCTAGGGCTCCAGTGCATACCCAGAATATTACCATACACATTTTAATACCAAGCTTAACTGTGAAATAGTTTTCAAGATGGAGATTGAAATTTGTGCTGTGAAATGTGTTTTACAGTTAAACTTGTTTCTCTTTAAAAAGATTAAAAACCCTTGCTTTAAAGATTGTAAAGGTCAAAGAGATTTGCCATGTTCGTAGTTACAATAGGTGAAGTTGGAAGCAGGAACAAAGCTGGATGTTTAAAAATATCTACATGGTGCTTAGAACCTTTCAAAAAGCTCTTGTTCACATCTCGCAGTCTTTTAGTATCAGCTTTTTAACTCTAGCTGCTGTTTCAAAACATATTTTTCGTTGCAGTTCGTAAACATATTTTTCGTTGCAGTTTGATCTTTTTTGTTGAATTTGTCTCCGAGAAGTCTGACTTCACATTAGAGATCTTAATACTTTAGGAGATTACTGCTTCATGGCACTGCGTCATTCTGTAAATCTTAAATCCTGTGCTGGAATATTAATTTGTTTTCAGCTGACATCATGGAGTGTGAGGAGGGATATGGTCTCCCTGGACATGTGGGCCAGCGAGCTCCTGCGGGCTGGAGGTCGCTGGTTTGTGGGCAGAGAAGCCTCACGCTGAAGGATTTTTTCACTTGGTAAGATTCTTATGATACTAAATTCTGTGCCATGAAAGACTGTTATTTGGACATCATTTGATTAAAAAGAAATATGGCTGACAGGAATATATATAAAAAGATCTGTTTAATAAATAGTGGTAAACAATATGCACATATTTTTCCCCCTGGATAAAACAGTACATAAATTGTACTGTAAATACTGCTATGAACATGGGTATAATGTAATATTATATAAATATGTATATAAATAATTGATTGACCATAACCTTAAAATAAATAGCAAAAGTAGAAGAAATATGCCTTCAAAATTGGTTTTGATTCCACACACTCTTTCTCTGCTGCTGTAGATTATAGAGTGGAGATGATGTTACTTAAAAACTTGACTAATGAAAGTTTTTTTTTAACCATGATAATGTAGAGGTGTTACTGTATATAGGTAACCCTTGGATTGCGAACATAATTAATTCCAGAAGCGTGCTTGTACATAAAAACACTTGTATATCAAAGTGAAAGTCCCCATAAGAAATAATGGAAACTCAGATGATTTGTTCCACAACCCAAAAATGTAAATTTAATATAAAGTAAAAATAAAACAAATTAACCTGCAATTTACCTTTGAAAAGAATCATGACGGAGCAGTGTTTTCCATTTGTGTGTGTGTGTGAAGACGAGAGGAGAGGAGGAGGGAGGGGGCTACTGTGTAGAACGACTCCCTCCCTCCCTCCCTCCTCTCGTCTTACCCAGTAGCCCCCTCCCTCCCCTCTTATTTGAGTTACTGTATAGAATGACACACACATGCTCTGATTGGGAAACTTCTTTAACAAGGAACATTTCGAATGACACTCTCACACGCACACACACGCACACACACGCACACACACACGCACACACTAACTAATGGAATCAGTGATTTCTGATGGAACGAGAGAGGCTCTGGATCTTTAACAAGGAACCTCTCTAATGATACTTGATTTTGCTTTATGTGTGCTTTACACACGTGGTCACAATGTAATAATAAACGGTAAACGCTCGGATGTTGACTATATGAGTGATGCACGCCCACTGAGGTTGAGCTTGGGTGACGATTAATATAATACATAATCCTGTAGAGAAAGAAGAACCATTGGATTAATTGTGATCAAGTGACGCCACGGCAGACAAAGCGCATGCGCACTACTCGTTTATCAGGACCTCGTTTTGCTAGTCTTGCAAAACGCTTACAGAACAAGTTACTTGCGATCCAAAGTTTCACACTTTTTTGTGATGCACATCACATTTTTGCCTCATGATACATCGTGTGATGATTTGTCCAACACTGGTGTTGAATGTTCCAGTCTGATTGGTCAGAAGGTGCTGATTTTATATTTTTATAACAGCAGCTCTGACAGTACTTCTGCCTGCAACACTTATACATTTATTCTTGTGGCTTATGGATCAGTTTGTGTCAGAGAGGATGTAAGAGAGTCACAGGCCACGATATGTATATCATGTGGTGTTCTAGTGATCATATTGTATTCATTCCCCAGCCACCTCCTGAAGACGATCGTGTTGGGACAGATCCTTTCCATGCTGATCTGTGGGACGGCCGTGACCAGTCAGTATCTGGCAGAAGCTCATGTGGAGACCCCGATGCTACAGAGTTTTCTAAACTATACTCTGCTGCTCCTAACCTATACCACCACTCTGTTTTTCAGAAAAGGTATTAAGGTTGATCCAGTCTATAAGGGTAGCCACTAATACCAAGCTATATGCATGTAATAAAACATTTAGGGTGTCCAGTTGGAGGAAAATAATCAGTAACATGATGACGAGCTGCAACCTGATGTAAATCGGAGCCACTGTGATAATAGTTTTCCAATAACTGCATGCCATATTTAAATTTGTCCTGATTTACAATGTCTGTCAGGTATTATTATATGTTATAGTATTATTTAGTATTAATTTAGTATTATAGTAAATATTTAGTATTATTTTTGAAAATGCAGTTTGCATCACAGTAATGTAGGAAATAATTGCATGGTGAAAAAAAAAGTTTTATGATGTTCATCGGAGGTTGTATTTGACTAAGACCCACAATGATCAGATGATGATTTTTACAGTATGTTTTTACAACAACAAAAAAAAAGGCAGACCTAACTTTTGAGCATGATTGTACTTTGGATTTTTTTTTTTAGTTACATACCAAAAACATTGAATAGGAAACTCGATAGTAGTGTAAGTGTTAAGCAAGGTTATCAGTGAACACAAGTTATTGGAAAGTATTTGTCCCTTTCTGCTTTTAAATAAATCATATTTCCTTAACTGAAATCAGAGAATGTGATTAAAATGCACGTTATAAAGCGTTTTGTTGTCTGGAAAAATGTTATAGTTTATATGCAATTTTTTTTTAAGCCAATCCTTTTCCTTCTTCACAGGTGAGGAGAATATTATTCAGATTTTGAAATCAAGGTGGTGGAAGTATTTCCTGGTGGCACTCACAGATGTTGAGGCAAACTACACAGTAGTGCTGGCTTATCAGTATACTACACTTACAAGCATTCAGGTATCGCTTCATCGTTCTCAGATTCTTTTTCTCATTCAAATATTTCAGCAAAATTTTTTTTTTTGGATTAGTAAGTACAAAGTAAATTAACAGACCCATAAAAATTAAATGAATAGCAATGATTATCACTGATGTGACAGACCCAAGGTCCATGTGCTGTATGCCTTTAGGGGACCAAAGACCAGCCCATCTGGTCTGATCCCAAAGAAAAGCCAACATAGCACAAATTGCTGAAAGAAGTTGATAATGGATATGTTAGAAAGGTAGCAGAACTCTGTGTATCACAGCCTGCCCTGTATAGGGCTTAGTAGGCAAAGAGTTCAAGGTTGTTCCGCTGCTAACATTCCAATGCCAGACATCAGAGGTCTTGTGGTGGCACAAGGGCCAAAACTTCAATTCGATTTGACGTTAACAATTTTAATTTCATGGATGATCGGTGTATGTGAAAGGTTATATTTATTTAAAAATTTAATGGGTGTGAGTACTCATTTATCTGTTTTTTTGTCTGTTATAGCTGCTCGATTGCTTTGTGATCCCAGTGCTGATGGTGCTCTCGTGGTTCTTCCTGAAGACCCGTTACAGGCCGTTGCACTTCATTGCCGTTGTTGTCTGTCTGCTTGGGGTTGGAGCAATGGTGGGAGCTGACCTGCTTGCTGGAAGAGACCAGGGCTCAAGTGGGTACAAACATTAGACGTCCGATATAAATTCTAGAGACTATAGAACACCTATTTAACAACACAGTAAAATTCTGCAAAGTTTTTAATCGGAATGTCAAAACAGGCATCATGTTGAGGCTTTAGGGAAGAAATATTTGCAATGACTAAATGGCAGGATTAACATTAGATCTGCCACAGCCGAGTGAATTGCTCATGATGGTTATACAGCTGTGGGAGCTCAACAAGAGATTTAATCATTCATACTGTAGATATAAGCAGCAAGAACATGACCTTGCCATCAGTGAAGAACTTGCTAAGCAGTCAGTGTAGAATATTCATTCTCAACTTCAGTCCTGGAGGACTACCGGCCCGTTATATTTTAGTGTTTATCCTTCTCTAGCACATCCACTTCAATTAAGGCTGTTAATTATCTAATTAGTTTAATCAGGTGTGCGGGGACTTGGGAAAACACTAAAATGTGCAGGGCAAGTGGGCCTCCAGGACTGGAGTTTGAGAACAACTGGTGTAGAAGTAATAAGACTGAATTAATGAGGGTTTTTTTAGAGCAGCAACACACAACAAACAACCAACTTGGCTAGTTAAGTCGATTAATACAGATTAAGGGGAACAATGAAGTACAGTTGTGCCTTACATTATGTCCTTGATACATTCTCTGCAGTTTGGACATTGTGTGATTTTATATACTGTGTCTGTAATATATATAAAATCACTTACTCACTCACTAACCATCTATACCGCTTAATCCTGTATTCAGGGTCACGGGGGCCTGGAGCCTATCCCAGGAGACTTGGGGCACTAGGCGGGGTACAATGCCAATCCATCACAGGGCACACACATACTGTACACACACTCGCACACGACGGCCAATTTGGGAACGCCAATTAGCCTAACCTACATGTCTTTTTACTATGGGAGGAAACCTGAGTACCCGAAGGAAACCCACCAAGTGCGGGGAGAACATGCAGACTCCATGCACCCAGTGACGGGAATCGAATATATATATTCATGCTATAAAAAGTAAATAAATCCTGTGTCTGTACCGAACCTGCTATACTTTGGATATTCTAAAAAGTATACAACTATAATCTTTTTAGAATTTGACATGCACCAGGTCGTGCACTTTTTAGACACTCCCTAACTGACGCCATTGCTATAAAGCACCAGTGACCAGTGTTTGAGTGATTAGCTTCAGTTGGTTTAAATGGGAGGAAAAGTATATGAAAATATATGCATTTGTACTTGGTTCTCTGTCTGTTCCAGTGTAAGTGTAACCTTTTGTGTGTTTATTTCATAAAAAATTTAAGACATAATGGAGAATGTGCAGCGAATGTCCCACTATAAACCCAACTTTACAACACTTTAAAACAGCGTTAGAAAATGCATGTTCAGTATTTCTTTATTCAAGCAGCTCCGTTTAGGCGTTGATCCTTTTTGTAAAACGTAAACTCTTTGTCTTTATTTCTTGTTGCTTTGTGTCCGCCAGACTCTTCTGTGTTACTGGGCGACAGCTTGGTGCTAATCAGCGCCGCTCTATATGCCGTGTCGAACATGTGTCAGGAGTACACCGTGAAGAACCTGAGCAGGGTGGAGTTCTTGGGCATGATGGGACTTTTTGGAACACTGATCAGTGGTGTACAATTGTAAGTCGCTTCACAGTAACATTGCCTTGGAGAGGTGGCAGGATTTTTAAAATGAGCTGATGTGCATCAGCAGTGTCAGATCTGTATGATCATCGAGAATGTCCATCCTGAATTAGTGAAATTTTGCGTTTTATTAAATAGTATTTATTTGATTACTTTGCTAATGACAACCTTTGCTAATACATTGATCACAGATACAGTTAAGTTTACTGCTTGATGCTTAACATGTTTCTAAGCAAATGCTTACTTGCATACTGTGGTCATTATAGGTGTGTTTAGAAAAATTGACAGTTTTTAAAAAATACTGTGAAGTTGTAACTGTGACTACTGTACTGAGTCAGGCATTTAGAATTGATTTATTCCGAAGTGTCCTTTTGTCCTTTAGGGGTGTACTTGAGGTCGGAGCCATTACTAAGATCACCTGGAACTGGACAATATGTGAGTACATTCACACTCGTGATGTTGCTTTTAAGTTATCATTGTTATTATTGTAATTAACATTTGCTGTGTTTGTGATTAGGCAGCCATATCACCCTCAATTTGGCACGCATCCCCATGAAACGTCTTTCAAAATGAAAAGATGGGTCTCCTGCCTTACATAAACTTTAAATGGAGAAAATTAGTCAAACTATTTGAAAGCGTTTCGGACTGGACAAAAAAATGATTTTCACATTCATTTTGCACTCTGGTGTCTGGTTACATTCTCAGCATGTGATTCAAACATGCAGCCACAGACGTTGCACCCCCTCCCCTCACACACACACACACATATATACATGCACACAGGAGAAATTAATATCTAGATCTCAGGTACCCTTATTTGTTTCACCTACAAATTTCACTGTTCGGCCCAAGAAAACCAACGCATCCGTGTACCCTTACTTCACTATTTCTCCAGGGACTGCCTTTAATTAATATTCCTAGATCAGAGATGAAGAATCCTCCTTACAACTCATGTAAATGATAACATTAGAATGAGTGGCTGAAAATTGGTGTCTGAGCTGTTGTTACAGAAAATTAATCAACACTGTCAGACTCGAGAATTCACCAGTGCTCTGCTACAAATAGTCTTTTCACTGGTGAGCAATCATAACCAGATGAATGTTTTATTTATGCAGACCTGCTCTTCCCTTCCTATGTGCTGTGCATGTACGGTCTGTACAGTTTCATGCCTGTGGTGGTGAAAATGACTAGTGCTACAGCGGTGAACCTCTCGCTGCTAACAGCTGATCTCTTCAGTCTGTTCTGCGGTATCGTACTCTTTCACTACAAGGTGAGTTTTAGTCGTCTGATATACTGTGCTCATTGGGACTAATTTTCAAAATCAAGCGCCTCCTCTGTGTGTTATTTCTTATATGGTAAGAAAGTGGAAGACCTTTTTTTATTTAATTTTTTTTTTTTTTTGTACAAAATCTCCCAATACAATACACACAGAGTATAAAACCTTTTATACCTAGAAAAGCAAGTGTATTTGAAGTGTCCAGTGTTGCTATAAATAAAATGAGGGCTGTACAGAACGTGAAGCAAAAGTGGGCATCAATACTTGACTTTTGTATCAAATTGCACAGGTCTGTAGAGTAATGCTTAGTATTAATACACATGTACACTTAATAGTCGACACATGACAAGCAAAGTATTTGCAACATTGTTGTACGAAACTCTTGAATCATTTGAAAATCCACTTTGTTGCTTTTGATCTACACAAAGATACAGAATGACACCATTGTCAAGAGCAATGTGCACAAATGGAAGAAGTAGTAAGTAAAGTAGGAGAAAACGATACTGAAGACAAACCATACAGTGGGAGACCATGAACTGCAACAAAGGGGATTTACAGAGATGATTTATTTATTTATTTTTGTCACAGCTGTCATATAATGCATGAAATATGAAACGAGAGATGTAGACTTACAGATGTTGCTGAGGAAATATGAGCAACTCAGTGACCAGCAAATAATTAGTTACATGTAACTAGTATTCACGCACTGTGCTGATATTGTGAACAATTCATGGCAGTACCCATTTTTTTTAAACATATATATTTTTGAACTGCTGTTTAGCATACGTGAGCTCACAGGCACGCATGATTATCTGGTGTTGCTCTGATTAACAGAGGAATGAGAAGCCATCGTCTCCCCCAGAGAGTTTTGGATTTCCTTACTTCTAAGCAAAATACTTTTCATGTCATATTCATGAATATGAATTTTACTGTAGGGTACTCCAAGCCTATGCAATAATTTTTTTTCTTTTCTCCCCACCATTACAGTTCTCGGTCCTGTACATCGTGTCATTTGTGGTGATCACCATCGGCTTCATCCTGTTTAACGTCGTTCCCACCTACACACCAGATCCAGGCGAAGTCACAGAGGGTACTTATCAGAGCGTAGCTACAGCAGAAACAGTGCAAGGAGAGACTCAGCTGGACTGGCAGCAAGATGAGCACAAAGAGAAGTGTGGACAAGAAGAACCTTGTACTGCAGTCTGTACACTCTAATTTATGCTGTAACCTGACATTCTACAGTGTAGAGTTTACGGTTTTTGGATATTCCTGATTTTAAAGGCCGTGCCTTTTTACTTGAACTCTAGATCATTATATTTTTGTTAATCTGTTGGATTGGATTGAGCTTTTTCTCTGTATAATGAAAGGTTTTTACTGGATATGGCTAATCAAAACATTGTTATAGATGGTATTTTACATAGGCTGAAATTTAAATGTTACATGTTTTTACTTATTGGTCAATATTTATTTATTGGCAAACTGGGTTTTACGTTATTGTAATGGTCAGTGGTTACACGTGTTAATGTTGAAACAGAGCTTGCATATGGACTGAAATCCTCTTACATTATGTGCCAGGATACAAAACAAAGACATTAAGATCATGTTAAAATATGTAAAAAAGCTGCTTTCCTGAAAACTCGTAATTTTATACTTGGTTTAAATCTACGATTATTACCTCATGGAGTTGCATAAATGATTGTAATAAAATTACACATTTTGGTCAGTATGTTAAGCGGATGTACCAGCTGTAAGACACCTTTTTTATTGATATGCTAAATGTTTAATAAATTTCTTTGTTTCTATATTGTCTCTACATATTGAGTATACTGTGTGTATTATTATTATTTTTTTTGTCTTGAAAAATGAGACTTTGAAACATTTGTCCATATGCATTATAACTGTTAGACTCACTTGTTGTGTGACTGGTAATGTTGGGTTTTTGCACAAAGTAGCACTTGGTGTCAAGGTTAAGAAAATTGCCTAAACAGAAGAAAAAAATAATAATGAACATGTTTGTTGAGTCTTTCACGTACAGTACATTTGGCCAACCCCCAAATGGTACGTCATATGGGTCACCTGTATGATTATTTATACCTTCTCCTGTCTCAGGTATGGATCTTGCCTCCCTCAGTTCCTGCACCCTACTTTACCACTAATGCCTACTCTTTACTTGCCATAATAATTTTTTAGTCTTCTCCAGACAAATTCATGATGACTGACTTTAATGATGCCCTGCAGCATAGTTAAAGTTTGGGATTCTTTAAAATAGGAAATCCATGACTGGTAAAACAATACTTTTTTTTTTTTTTTGTAGGTTCATGACAGACGCTAATCCATATCCATAACATTAAAATGACATGGATTAATTCATTACTGTGGTGTCTGTCAAATGGTAAGATATATTAGTGAACAAGTGAACAGTTAATTTTTAAAAGTTAATGTTTTTAAAAGAAGAGAAAATGGGTGAACGTAAGGTTCTGAGCAATTTGGATCAAAGTACCTCCACGTGGGTAGTCCAAGTAAAAACAACTAGATAGATAGATTATTGATTGATTGATTGATATATACTTTATTGATCCCGAAGGAAATTTACAACATCCAATAGCAAGGATAGTAACGTAATATACAATAAACAAGTAGGAATTACAGATCATCAATCATATATAGTGTAGTCAAAAAACAAAAAATCAAAGCCATACTACTAGATAAAACCCCATAATACTAAATAAAGGAGTACAATATATAAAATATCCAAGAAAATATACAGAGTCAGCCAAAAAACATTTATACACACTCCAGGAAACAAACAACTTGTATAAATATTTGAATACTAAATTTATTACTAGACGTTATATATAATATGATAATATGATGATAATAATATGACCATAATATTAATATTATATTAATATAATATACATACAGTACGTTTAATATACATACATTTTTTTCTTTTTCTGAAGTGTGTATAAAACTTTGGCTATAAATCTATAAGAGAATTAAATTAATATTTGCAAATATTGCTGAGTAAGGATGAAAATTAGTTGAAAGACTACAGATGTGCAATGAGTTATAGCCACTGAAAGTGACTGCAGTGCCAAAGTGAATGGTGCAAGACTGAGGTAGTACAAGTCAATGCAAATAAAGGCACATGAGTAGATAAGGGTTAGCTAAATAAATATGATTGTGAAGAGTGCGTATTTTGTGAGGAAGTAAACTGGCAACAGAATCAAAATAGTCACCCAGGACTTATTGTGTGCATGAGGGCTGAAGACTATCCTGTCAGGTCTGATCCCACAGATCATGACATGAGTTAGGTGTTATCTTGGCTTCTCAATCTGTTTGAGCATCTCAGGGATGTGCTGGACAAACAAGTCTGATCCAGATGCCCTACTTCACAGTTTACACGACTGGAGTAGGACTTACTCATGGATTTGCTGTTAACATCTACAGTATGTGCCAGATACCACAGCACACTTTCAGAGGTCTTGTGGAGTCCATGCCTGTGTAGGTCAGAACTGCTGTATGGTTGCCCAAAAGGGGCCTACACAATATACACACAAAAAGGTGATTTTCATGTTCAAGCCAAATAGATTTTTAGGTAATAACCCCACCATCTGTGGTGAACACTTACAATATTTAAGTATCTGTCTATGGTTGGTTCACAGGATAAAAAACGCAGTAGGTTCATCTTTCTGATAAACAAACACACACACGGTGCTTTTTAATGGCGGAACAGCGCCTATAGGGGGATTAGGGCGAGCCTGTGTGCGCATGCGCGCTGCAAATCGGCCAGGGCACGCGCGTCGCATCTCATCGCATAGTAACAGGAGCTTTAAAAGGTAGGCTATTATTATTATTTTACTTTTTTTTTGTTTTATCTTCCCAACGTAATTAGAGGATTTTTGTCTTATTTAATCTAATTTTGCCTTTTTTTTTTTAAATTATGCGCGAGTATGTGCGTTGTCTAATAAAATCAGAGAAAGAGAGATCTTTAATGGGCTGAGTGATGAGCAAACCTGCACAGATAAGATATAAACTAATATAAATGTGCATGTTATCGGGACTTGTGTCAGATGAATGGATAAACAAAAGGGGCACGTCTCAATCTGACCAATCGCTTCCTCGACAGGATGCTTATTACAGCACAGTCGTGACATGTACGCTATTAACGGCGATATTAGCGGAACATGCAGTGCGGATGTACATGTGGAGATCAGTGCTTGAATTATTGCAGCATTGTTGTATTTATTTTTTCTCGGTCATATCTGTTGCGCAGGTGATCCAGCGGATGAATCTGGGACACTAAACAGTCGCCATGAAGCATTTTCTAAGGTATCAACATCCACCCTGCTGTGCTGATCCTATAGGGCTTCATTTGCTTATTTATTACCAAATGTAATTCAGCGCTAGATTCAGGGTTTCCATCATTCTGACTTGGATTTCTACACCAAGTGGTTCTGTACCACGATTTGATGACATGTTAAAGATATGATGTCATTTTTTTCCTTCACGGATTTGCATGTTAATCCTGAAAAAAAGTCTCATAATAAATAAAAAAATGACTGACTACAATATGTGACATCATTTATAAGCAACATTTTTATGAGGGGCGTTCAGGCCAACCTGGGACTTTTGCTTGTGCCGAATAAGAGAACACAGTTATGAGAGTGAAAACGACTTTTATTTCTCTATATAATCCTCCTGCTACACTAACGCACTTATTCCAGCATTATTTTCACAAGGTTTTCTACGTACACCGGAGGCATGATCGGATTGCCCGCTTTACATATGAAACGCTGGCCTCCCAGGAATTCCTTTAATGGCCCAAACATGTGGAAATGGCTTGGAGCGAGCTCAGGGCCGTACAATGGATGTAGCAGTAACTGCCAACCAAGTTCCTGTAATGTGCATGAGGCTGCATGTTGTCCCGCAAAAACATTAAGTTTCGCTATTCCCATAGTCTGTTGAATACCAAGAACGACTAATTAAACAGGGGTGGCTTCTGCTTGGTTAAAATGAAAGCCATATCGAGTTCGACACCCGTAAAATAAAGAAATAATGGTAGTTTTTACTCTGGTTTACATTTATGGTATTGGGCGGACACCCTCATTCAGAAGGACATCTTGACACACATGTGAGCAGTAGAGGGTTAATGGCATTACTCAAGGGCCGTGGTGCAAATGTTTGAACCTGGGCTCTTATAATGAGTATTCCAACACCGTAACCTCTGAGTAAACCCCTGCATAAATCCTGGTTGGACTAGAACAGCCTTTGTATTTTTTGTTTGCATTTCATTTAATGCTGACCATGATTAGTTGTGAGGAAAAAAAATGTGAGCCTATAAATAATATATTTTAAATAAACAGAATAACAAAAATTCTCTATCATTTCATAATTTCTTGGTAGTAACTTTTATTGTATGTAATTGTTACTACATTTACATAGGTTTGTATTATTAGATATATTTGTATGTTTACAGAATAGGTTATTGGAACCGAAATAAAAGTCCATGAACATGAAAATAAATAATTGATTAATCATTAATACTGATAACAAGGTGCACAGTGCGGTTTGTTTTATTTAAATACTTAACTAGCAACGCAATCCAAACAGATTGGTTATGTAAAGCAAATTAATGAAGCCCCAATAATTTAAACAACAGAATAATAATAATATTATTATTGTTATTATTATCAATAATAATAATAATAATAAGTAGGCTGTTGACAATACTGCTTATTTCCCTGTCCTCAGAGCTAGAGAGAAATATTATGCAAAACAAATCATATCAGTCAATAATTTTTTCTACACTACAGATTTATTTAATAACTGTAAGTATCAATGCTAAACAGTTAGATGTACATAGATGTACATTAGTCTTCAGGAGAAAAGAGATTAAGCTTGTTAAGCAACATGTCTAAAACATAAGTGATAACAGAATCCAACTATTTCTTTGACATTCAACAACATTAAATATACTGTAACTGTAAATAGATGAAAATTTATTAACAAAAAATTATATATATCTTGGCAAACTGGTGTGCTATAAGAGCAGTTACAAGCTGTTACAAGAAAATAAGCTTCTTTAAAATAAATCTCAATTTTAAAGAAGCTTGAGTATTGCTCTAAATGTACACTTCATTTGCCTTCCCTAATAATAGAAACGATAGGTTGTTGATTGTACAGTACCACCCAAGAGACAAGTAAATTAATCTAGCTAGTAACTTTATTTTCTGAGATTGTAGTATATTAGTATAATCAAAAAGGAGGGGCAGTGGGATAGTGGAAAGGATAACCAAATTGAATCATTTGAAAATATTATACTTATTTTCTCAGGACAAAGTGACTTTATGTGCAGTGACCCATTTTTGATGGCACTTCTCAGCCTTACTACAAATTTTCATAATTAGTTTGGCTGGTCTCTGGCCCACTTATCTCTGCATCCCAAATGAGAATCTGAAGTCATGCTTTAACATCAGAATTGAGATTTTAAAAAAGAAATGGAAAAAACAAAATTGCACAGTATTGGTGCAGATTTTTTTTTTTCATTTTATACAAATAATACAGAAAAAGTTTGTGCCAAAGAAGCTATTTCTTAAGTTTATTAAACATTGAAGTGATCTTGCTTCGCTAAAAATTTCAAGTTGCTAACAAAAAGATGATTTTATATATGCCCTAAATTCTTACTTAAATTGTTTTCTGATAAAAGCTTAAATAGCGAAAAATCTGTAGTGTCTGTAACCATGTCAAATACTTGCATTGGTATCATTTTAGAATGATACACTTTTTCAGGTTTATGTCTTTTCATGTGTAATCTAAATTGGCCAAGGTTCATCTGAACGACAATCAAGAGCATTCAAAGATTTGAATGCAAAAGTTATGGAGACATAAAAGAGCATGAAATTGTACTTATCGAATGTGTTTCTTTGTACCTGATAAAAATATAAATGTGTATGCATATTTACAAAAAATCAAGCATGAATTGGGAGATAAGTATCATTAAGTATTATGAAAAATTATGTTATATGATTCTATCTGAAAACTCACTTTTTCACCTAGGTGAGACACTTTTTTAGCACCAATCCAATGTTTTGGCTGCATGGATCGCATTGTCTGATTACCCTAATGATTGGATTTCTCAGTTATAGTCATGTGAAAACTCTTTGTTCTCCAGTGCTCTTATGCTGCATTTAACTCCAGGAAAAGAATCCACAATAATAATAATAATAATAATAATAATAATAATAATAATAATATTATAAAGTGCATTTCAAGATATTCAGGGACATTTTACAACAATAAAAGATAGCATAAAGCAAGAATAAAATAAAAAATAAAAGCCACAAAGAACTGAAAAAAAAAAAACTAAACTAAAATATAATATAATAAAATACATAATTTTCTGAGAAAAAATAACTACTAGCAGTTAATACTATATGGACTATATGGAGATGTGATATCTCTCAAAGTCACTCAACTCCTTATACTTGCCCAAATTGTTCTGCTTCAAACACATCAACCTCAGGAAAAAAAGGTTCACTTGCTGCACTTCCAGCCGCCATAGTAACAAGATATTGAAAATTTATTTACTGTGAGAAGGGCCAAATTGTAATGGCTAGACAACTGGGTCAGAGCAACTCAAAATCTGCAGCTGTTGTGGGATGTTACCAGGCTGCAGTGGTCGGTACATACCAAAAGTGATCCAAGAAAGGAAAACTGGTAAACTGGCGAAAGGTCATAGGCGGCCAAGGCGCACTGATGCACATGAAAAGTGAAGCACATGTTGTATAATACTATCCAATAGAAAAGGAAAAGCTTAATTCTTAATGACACCAATAGTGTATATTAGATCAGTGTATAGTGGTATAGTACAATGTATAGTGTATAGTAGCTGTTAAACAGAAACAGGAAAGATACATCATAGAAACTGGCCAATCGTCTTTCTCATAAAATATAATTAAACCAAGAATTGCCTTTATAAAACAATTACAACAACATCGCATACACATACTATCTGTTAGGTCATCTTTTCCCTTCAAACATCCTATACTAATTTCAGAGACTAGCGGTGTTAGTTAAAAGAATATGTTAATCAGAACAGAGTTATTGACTTATAGATTTTCCAGGGTGTCACAAGAAGCTGTTGTGACACAGGTTCAGACCCCTATTGCGTTTTATATCACAGTGGTTTGGTTTGTTGTCAGTACAATGTAAATGTAATCCAGTTTACAATGTGATGTTTTGTGTCAGTACTATCTCATGCCACTATTGATTTTGATGAAGCCTTTAATAGGATGTGCAGGTAGCTTTTCGTAGCTTTAATGTGTTGTCTCATGCCTGTTATCTTGCGTAGCATGACTTTTGGTATGACTTCGCCCACATATCCTGGTCTCTCTCTCTCGCTCTCTCTCACACCATCGCAGGGTGCTAACCCAGTTCCTGGTTTTCCTGTACTGCAAATGTTTGTGGCGAGGTTTGAAGTTTATCTTCAGGAAGGTCACAGGGCGATGCGAGCTGCAGCGGATCTGCTACAACAACAAGCCCGGCGCACGCCGCACCCTCAAGATCGGTAACAAATCAAATTACAGCCGCATTCCTGTGTCTCACTGAACTGTGGAACCATAAAGCTGCTGCAGGTGAACAGCATATTCTAATATGTCCTATATTTTTGCAGAATCCTCACTCAAATGTTCTAAAAATGAGGTGAGTAAAGGAGGTTTTAGGACCTTGAAATTCATCACACTGTAAAATGTTTAAAAAGTTTGTATCTTGTTAGCGTTGAGGGGTAAATTTAGTATATATATAGTATCTAATTTAAAAAATCTCATAATGTACAGTACTGTGCAAAAGCCATCCTTCATAGAGGTAAAGACCCTAAAGATAGAATTTAAAGGTTGCTCACTAGCAAGCTCATTTCCCCCTGACGCCCCCCCCCCCCCCCCTTCACTTCCAACCACTCATTTTTCAGCATCACCAATATACTAATCACTAGCCTGATTCTCACTGGTCCAAGCCCGGTTTTTTTAAATACTTAACTGATTCATGGGGCGGCACGGTGGTGTAGCAATTATCAATGTGTTCTTGCACCTCCAGGGTTGAGGGTTTGATTTTTACCCCGGTTGTGTACAGTATGTAGAGTTTGCATGTTCTCCCAGTGCTTGGTGGGTTTCCTCCAGGTACTCCAGTTTCCTCCCACAGTCCAAAGACATGCAGAATAGGCTAATTATTGTTTCCTAAATTCCCCGTAGTGAGTGTGTGCTTGTGTGCCCTGCAATGGATCGACCCCCAGTCCAGCGTATACCCCACCCTATAGGAAAGGCTTCAGGCCTCTATGACCATGAATGAATGAGTGAGTAAGTGATTTATAGGTTGCTCAACAAATGAAAAGCATTTTTCTGAAACTGGTCCGGTACATAGACTGGCCTGAAAATAAGAGCCAACAACTTCCTAAAAAAGGCCCGACGAACTATTTCTTAAAACGGCATAAAAAATACAAGAACGTCTGGCTGTTTGGAAGCCGTAAAGTACAGTACTATATACTGTACAGTACCTGTACAGTATATAGAAATGAAGGGTGGGTTACGACTTTTACACAGTACCGATATACAGTATATGATATGATAAAACACTTTGCAATTCTCTGTTCAGACTGATCTCAGATCAGATTGCCTGATTGGGCGTGCCCTAAAATAATACTGTGCATGCTTGATTGGCACTGATCGATCCAGGTTTGGCATTCAAACAGAACTGAAAAAAAAAAAAAAAAACACAAACCCATCTAACACAGGGCGGAGTGGATGTTATTTCTTTTTTTGCCTAAAAGTAAAAATTTCAGTATTCATAAAAAATAAGTTTTTTTTAGACTTTGTACTCCATATTATAGGCTGCAAATGTTCGTCCTTGTTTCAAGCCCTGCCGAATGCTGTACAGTAAATGCCATGTTTTGCACTCTGCTTCATCAGCTTCTGCAGAATGCTCTCAGTGTTCACCCAGATGCTGTTGAGAAGACCATAGATGACATCATGGCCCTAAAAAAGATCAACCCAGACACAAATCCACAGTAAGAACATAATTTTAAAGACAATTGGAAAATTATGAACAATGATGATGATACAGACAAATGATGGCGATTAAAAACAGGAAGACAATCCAGTATTCATAAATGCATTCTAGAAGAAGGTGTTATCTCTGTTAATTTCTGTTCTTATCACTAATGTGTGATAGCTAAGCATAAATAGCTCACAAGTTAGCTATACAAATTATGCTATTTACAGAGCCTTGCGAAAATATTCTTGAACTTTTCAGGCTTCAAACATAAAGATATAAAACTGTAATTTTTTTGTGAACAATCAACAACAAGTGGGACACAATCGTGAAGTGGAACGAAATTTATTGGATATTTCAAACTTTTTTAACAAATAAAAAACGGAAAAACTGGACGTGCAAAATTATTCAGCCCCCTTAAGTTAATACTTTGTAGCGCCACCTTTTGCTGCGATTACAGCTATAAGTCGCTTGGGGTTTGTCTCTATCAGTTTTGCACATTGAGAAACTGAAATTTTTGCCCATTCCTCCTCAGTGAGGTTGGATGGAGAGCGTTTGTGAACAGCAGTTTTCGGTTCTTTCCACAGATTCTCGATTGGATTCAGGTCTGGACTTTGACTTGGCCATTCTAACACCTGGATATGTTTATTTGTGAACCATTCCATTGTAGATTTTGCTTTATGTTTTGGATCATTGTCTTGTTGGAAGACAAATCTCCGTCCCAGTCTCAGGTCTTTTGCAGACTCCATCAGGTTTTCTTCCAGAATGGTCCTGTATTTGGCTCCATCCATCTTCCCATCAATTTTAACCATCTTCCCTGTCCCTGCTGAAGAAAAGCAGGCCCAAACCATGATGCTGCCACCACCATGTTTGACAGTGGGGATGGTGTGTTCAGGGTGATGAGCTGTATTGCTTTTACGCCAAACATAACGCTTTGCATTGTTGCCAAAAAGTTCGATTTTGGTCTCATCTGACCGGAGCACCTTCTTCCACATGTTTGGTGTGTACTTTAAACGGCACTTTTTATGGATATCTTTAAGAAATGTCTTTCTTCTTGCCACTCTTCCATGAAGGCCAGATTTGTGCAGTATATGACTGATTGTTGTCCTATGGACAGAGTCTCCCACCTCAGCTGTAGATCTCTGCAGTTCATCCAGAGTGATCATGGGCCTCTTGGCTGCATCTCTGATCAGTCTTCTCCTTGTATGAGCTGAAAGTTTAGAAGGACGGCCAGGTCTTGGTAGATTTGCAGTGGTCTGATACTCCTTGCATTTCAATATTATCGCTTGCACAGTGCTCCTTGGGATGTTTAGAGCTTGGGAAATCTTATTGTATCCAAATCTGGCTTTAAACTCCTCCACAACAGTATCTCGGACCTGCCTGGTGTGTTCCTTGTTCTTCATGGTGCTCTCTGCGCTTTAAACGGACCTCTGAGACTATCACAGTGCAGGTGCATTTATACGGAGACTTGATTACACACAGGTGGATTCTATTTATCATCATTAGTCATTTGGGTCAACATTGGATCATTCAGAGATCCTCACTGAACTTCTGGACAGAGTTTGCTGCACTGAAAGTAAAGGGGCTGAATAATTTTGCACGCCCAATTTTTCCGTTTTTTATTTGTTAAAAAAGTTTGAAATATCTAATAAATTTCGTTCCACTTCATGATTGTGTCACACTTGTTGTTGATTGTTCACAAAAAATTATAGTTTTATATCTTTATGTTTGAAGCCTGAAATGTGGCAAAAGGTCACAAAGTTCAAGGGGGCCGAATACATTCGCAAGGCACTGTAGCTCCTATTACACAGTATAGATACATTTAAGACTACAGGGGATGCCATACATTGCTTACATAACCCGAGTAGTCATGTACTTAGCATCGTAACTTGGAAAGACTTTTTAAAGTCCTTTTATGGTCAGCATTTTTAAAAAATATGATGTCAGGGAGGACTATCTCAGCCACTGCACTCTCTCTGTATATGCTATAAAACAGAGGATTATGGCTTTAGTACTGTTCGTACCCTGACAATGCAGCTCCATCATGCTCATCTGGCTGTGTTTTTTTCCCCCAGACTAGCCATCTCTCTGCAGGCGAGCCTTTTCCAGATCGTAGGCTACAGGAACCTGGTGCTAGAGGTGGAGAAGCTGCGCAGGGAGCCGTATGACTGCGAAAATCCAGATCATGAGGAGATGCTTATGAAGGTTCCAATACACAATATTTTTTCAAAAACTCATCACAAAAACGGCAAACTATTCTATCTACTTCTGTTAAGAAGGTTTCTCTAATACTTATATATTTTCTATATATTCATGTATTCCAAAAATGAATGAAATTTTACAGAGTAAGAAATTATTTTCTGCTTTATTTTCGTTTACTTAAAACATTGCTGTAGCTTTTGGTGCAGTACTGTATGTACACTAACATTGATATCATGTAGCTATATATCATGAAAGTAGTTACCAGTCTTACCAGTACTTTTAGCAAAAAAGTGAAGAGAGCACACCATGGCGGTGGACAGTCCTGTAAATCTTGTATGGTTTTCTTTATATCTCAGCTTATTCCACTTAAAAATAGCCTCTACTAACTAACTGTTCCAGGGTTTAATCATAAATAGAGTCAAATGAAAAGCTAGTGCACTATGTAGGGTGTACAATCCCTTGTTCCACACACCAAGTAATGCCCTTGTTCAGAGGTTAAATACTACACACGTAGGTTCATATCACCAAGTGATACATACAGTATAATTGAACGTCCCAGTCTCAGTGCCTTTTATCCAATCAAATTATTTATTTATAATCATTTATTTACTTATTATATTAATAATTAGTAATAAAATTATGACTCATCTCAAGCTTAAACTTGTGTAACTCTTTTGACAGATGTTTTTAAAGAACTAAATTAACACCGAAAAAAAAAAAACCTTTAGGCAGAAAAATGACTAGATTATCTAGAAAAAAGCTTAGAGAGAGAGAGAGTCATATATAATATCTGTTTTAACTGTGACAGTTATATTTTGAAAAGATTTCTTATTATATTATATACAAATATTAGATGATTACACAGTGCTATTCAATATAATATACTTTCACTTGCTTATACTGTATGTTGTTTTTGCAGTGTAGGTTTTATATCCTTTGTAGTGAGCATATAGGGTATAGTGAGCAAATCTACCTTAATTTGATTGACATCACTTTCATGATAAATTTAAAAAAAAACTTGCCTGTAAGAATTTTTTTCTTGTTTAAGAAAACAAGTTCCATCCTATATAGCTCATGAAATATCAACATATAGCAAGGTAATAAATGCGTTTGAGTGCTAAATGATGTTTTTGATGATGCTTTAAGATTTGTCTCCATGCCTTTGACTCTTTGTCAACTGTTCTGTGTGTTTGGATCTCTCATGCGTAGCTGTGGAAGACTTTGCGTCCTGATTCTGCCCTTACTGGACGCATCTCTAAGCAGTGGTGTGAAATTGGCTTCCAAGGCAGTGACCCTAAAACTGACTTTAGAGGCATGGGGTTATTGGGTTTGCAGAACCTACTGTGAGTTTAAACTTTTGTCACAGCATAAGTGTGAATATAAGTAAACTATTTCTTGACACTAACATAGCAAGACGCATTACATACACATAAACCTGAATTACTATAACAGCAGTGATTGGGCAATACGAACACTATAATTAAGGTTAAACACTTTTGTACAATAATATATATTGGCATTGATGTACAACACTAAAGGGTCAGAATACCTTAATGTGAGCCCTGAGCTGTTAAAATCACATAATTGTTATTCCGATGATTTTATTTCGATATTTTATCGGTTTAATTTTCTAACTTTGCTCTGCAAGATGATGGATTAATTCTTTGTTTTATAAAATGTTCTAGCTTTAACTGGAAATGCTTTTTGAAAGCACAAATTCAATGCTAGATTAGTGGCTGCATTTGTCGTTAAACGCTCTCCTTCTCCATCACGTGTGCAGAGTCTACATAGAAATATTGCTGTAATTAGCTTCGGCGGCACCACTGCAATTACGCTTCATCATTTATAATGCAGTTTAATCAGAGGTTGTGTGCCTTTGTCCTGTTTCATTTGTTCTAATAGGTATTTTGCCGAGCACGACAAGGCTGCTGCTCTCCAAATGCTGCACGATTCTCTGCAGCCCAAACACAGGTCAGATCCTCCCCGCTGTCACATGCTTTAGCCTTGTGTCTGCACTGTATGCATGTATTTTGTCATTAGTTGTGTACTTTTATTTAACATTCCTTTTATGCAGTGTAATGATATTGTACCAAAACAGACGAGGATAACTACATTTTAGGATAACTAAAATTTCCTGTTCAATTAGGAAGCATTTTATATTTATGAAGCCCCCTGCTGGCTGCAGGCTGAATTACAGGTCAATCTCTTTTACATTCCATAAAGAAAAGTAAAAGTCCCAAATAAAGAAATAAGCTGTATTCATGGGGCGGCACAGTGGCTTAGTGATTAGCACTGTCACTAATTAGCACCTTCAGGGTCAGGGTTCAATTCCTAGTTTGATTCCCGCCTCTGTGCATAGAGTTCGCATGTTCTCCCTGTGCTTGATGGGTTTCCTCCGGGTTTCCAATCACAAAAATACAAAAACATGCAGATTAGGCTAATTGACATTCCCAAATTGCCTGTAATGTGTATGCATGTGTGCCCAGCGATGGACTGGCACCCTGTCCAGGGTGTACTCCACCGCATTTCCTGGGATGGGGTTCACCCTGGACAGGGTGAGCGTGAGATTGAGTGAGCTGTATCCATGATTCTATTTGTTTCTGTTTACCATTAAACTAATATGATTATTACAGAAATAACAAAACTCATAAATGTCACAAATGCCAACTTTTACCCTTTGGTTTAATAGATCAGATGCACACTGCAGTGACACAAAATTATACCTCTACTGCAAACTCTAGAACGTGCACAAAGAATATTTACTATCATGAGACAGCTTCTTTAATTAAATTTAACACGGTGTGACCGTGGCCTTTTTGACTGCGGCTGTGTCCTGTTCCACAGTGTATTTTAAAAAGTGCTCCTTTACTCTAGGAGGCATGGGCTTTGTGAGAATTATTACTAAGTAATTATTTGTAGTTAATTATAATTATAAATAATATATATTTTACTTATTCATAATAGTATTTCTGATTGTATTATTTAAGTAATTAAGAAAAAGAACACTTTTATTGCATTTAAGAAATATGCACTATACAGCCAAAAGTTTGTGGACACCTGACCATAACACCTTTACGTGGGTCTTCCCTCTTTTTTTCCTCTGGAGCAAGTGGGCCCAAACTCATTCCGTCATGAAAACCAGTCCATGAATGTTTTATTGAAACGCGGTTTGATTAGGCTGCTGTGAAAGGAGTTGATTGATTCTACAGATCCCTGACCTCAACACTCCGAAACAGCTTTTTGATTATCTAGAATGCCAACCCTCCTCATTTAATACCAGTAAAATCCCACCAGCCACATTCCAAGGTCCAGTGGAAAGGCTCTCCAGAAGAAAGAAGGTTCACGCGGTATATGAGTGTGATGGTCAGATGGTCCACAAACACCTTTTGTATTCAGGAACATCCATCAGCAGTTTGATGTTGCAGACATTATCCATGCATCACCCCGCAGAAATGTCTCAGTCTGCTGATAAATATGCACTGATCTGGATGAGATCTGACAGGTTTTGCATGCTCTGTCACCACGCATCACACATATCAACACCTTCCTTTTCTGTTTTTCTCATTCATTTTTTTTTTGTTTTTTTTTGTTGCTTTGTTTATTTCTGTCATCGCTTTGTCATGTGCAGGAACATTTCCAAAGAGGAAGCCAGGTACTCCATCTTTTCTCTCTCAGTAAGAATTCCATTTGATCATTTTTATATGAGTCTAAATCTTTCTGTATCTCTTTCTCTTATCTTATCTTCTCTATCTCTTAATCTCACCTCACCGTAAACACAAAGGCATTATGCTCCATTGTAGCAGTGGTTAGTAACAGCGAATGCTTTCTCTTTTTGCCTGTCTTTTTCTATGTGCTGTGTATATGTTGTTTTTGCGTTTGGATGAATTCTATTGTGGATTTACGAAGGGTTTATTAAAGGATATGGCCTTGCGGGCATGCTCGAGTCCTGTTTAACATTTCTGTTCGCCCGCAGTAAGATGAGCAAAGCTGAATGGGAGAAGCAGAAATTCGACAAAGCTATCGGGTGAGTGCAACTTGTCGTTTTCGCAAGAGTTCTGCTTCACTGTAAACCCTGCAGTCTGCACAGTAGCTGTTAGCGCTCTGTCTCTACCCTCGAGGCTTTGTGTGAGGATTTAGAGTGCGGCGCTGCAGCCTGTCATCAGCTTTCAACATTCATTAGCACTCGTGTGCACCATGGAGGCTGTGCGGCACACACACACACACACACACACACACACACACACACACACACACACACACACACACACACATGCATGCACGCATGCACACTCACATTCACATGCTGTACATCGATATCATGTTGGCAGCTATTTTCAAGAGAAGTTAAAAATGAGCCTAGATGAATATTAAATGTTCAAAGAAAGTCATAATGATTTTAAATTGGGGTTATATGATCATATTTTCTTGATCTAGTGAGAACCCTGGCGGCTGCATTTTGGACTAACTGCTAACTAATAATCAAGCACATAGTATAAAAACTGTATGAGTAGTCGAGAAACAGACAGAAATGAAATTATTACATATAAAATAAATCACTTTTATTATTGGGAATATTAGTGATCACTGATTGGGTATTTAGAAGATTGTTGGGTAATTCGTGGGTACTGTAAGCGCAACTTATTCGGTCTATGTACACTTTTAATACGGAAAAATCCCCAGTGTTGGTTTAACAATTCCAACTGGACTCATATAAACACTGCTGGTTATTAACTCTAGTGTTAATTCAACAGTGGGGAATTTGCTGTGTAGTGTAGTGAGAGGATTGAACCAGCTCTCTCAATAAACCCCTCGCTCTCTTTAAACAGCAGTTACTGTATAATGTGCTATTTAAATCAGTTCAGTTATATAAAGTAGCGCTTTTTAAAAATGGTCATCGTCAGAAAGCAGCTTTACAGAATCAAAAGAAAATTAGGGAAATGGTTTTGAAATGAGTATAAAAATAAAACTGCTAAAGGCATCTAAATAGTCACCAAGTCTAGAGACAGTCACTATTGTTATTTCAAAATTTGCAGTGTAGCGATGTGTGGTACTGTACAGTACTGTATGTGTGTCTTTTAATTAGACATTGCTTCCTGATTTGGATATACAGTACACTGTACAGGGAAAAAGGCATCACACTCATTAGTGCTGTATTGAACATCGACCCTACTGAAAACCTTTGGAACGAATTGGCACACCAGACCTTCTCACTTGATATAACTGATTGACCTCACTAATGCTCTAGTGGCTGAATGGGCAAATCTCCACCACCATGATCCACCATTAATGAAAAAAAAAAAAAACATTTACAAATTTGGCAGACACCCTTATCCAGAGCAACTTACATCTTTTTTATTATTATAATTTTTTAAAATCTCATTATACGTTCGAACAGTTGAGGTTTAAGGCCCTTGCTCAAGGCATCCACAGGGACAACTTGGTAGTCATGGGATTTAAACCTGGAATCTTGCAAACCATAGTCCAATGCCTTAACCACTGAGCTGACCCCTAAATCACTAGCAAGTGCTTTTAAAATATCAACTTTATGTTCATTTCCATGGTTTGGGAATAAGGGTATATTGGTATGTCAGGTGCACACATACTTTTGGCCATTTAGGACACAGACATGTAACCTATATTTGCCCTTCATATGTTATTATTAATATAAAAAAAAAGAAAAAGAAAAAAAAAGGCTCATATGATTTCACCTCAGCATTATAGCTATCTGAATTATATTATTTTATTATTATATTATTATGTCTTTTTATTCATAAACAAGTTGGCTCTTTGATTCTCCTCTTTTATGCAAACTTTGTGTCAACCAACTTACTCATCTGACAGTAAATAAAAAATCCTCTTTTTTTATTATTCTTTTTTAATAAAGCATAGAAATAATGATCCTGTGACGCTGTAAATAGTATAAATATTATACATTTCCTGGCCAAAAAAAGAGTCGCACACTCAGATTTCATTTGACGCCTTTTACTTTCATTTCAGCACACAATGGGATGGAGAGTTCATGTGTCAAAAAGATTCTTCATGCTCCCAGAAACACAGAATTTTTGTCCTGGAATATGGCCGTGCCATCAGGGAAGAAACACTCCATTGATGTGATATTCTGGTCATTCAGTACATTCAGCTGATTTTATTGCTACACACTAGAATGTTGCTGAGTCTAGATCTGACCAACTGAAGTAAACTCAGATCATAACACTGCCTCCAGAAGCTTGTACAGTGGACACTATGCATGATGGCTGCATCACTTCATGTGCATTCCTTCTTACCCTGACCACATGACCCTTTTCCATTGCTCCTAAATTCTATCTTTATGCTCCCTCACAAATCGAAGCCTTGTTTCTGATTAGTCTCACTAACAAGTTCTCATCACTAGTGATGGGTCGTTCATGAGCGATTCGATCTTTTTGAACGAGTCTTTAACGTGACCCAGAAGAACGAGTAGTCTCGGAGAGTGATCCGTTCATTTTCTACTGGGCACGCATGCGCAAAGCATTACAAAACCTACTGTATGTAGATTATGTACGGGAAACAGAAATGAGTCGTTACCTCTCCAGTCTTTTGGTCCGAATCGTTAGTTCTCTTGTCATGTGACTTTCATAGACGTTATGCAGTGCATTACACAGGAAACAGAATTGAGTCTTCTAGGCTGAGTCGTTCGTTTTTATTTGTCACGCTATGCAATGCAGTAGATTGAAAAGAACAAACTAGAAGACTCATGAGAGGAACTGTTTCCATGTATACAGTAAATCACTGCCTCTGTGTCTATGAAAGTCACGTGACAAAAGAACGAATGATTTGGACCAGAAGATTCTGTTTATCATAATATGTCCTTAGCTGCATTATAATATTTTTTTCTACTGGAACTATAGTCAAAATTTTTGTATGTACAGTAGACATGTTTGGGGGTCTGTTTATTGCATTTATGAAAATGTAACATTTTATTTTATTTCTGATCAAAACAACGAAATGAACTTTTGATGAACGAGATTCAAAGAACCGAGTCACTAAAATGATGGAAACTTCCCGTCACTACTCATCACATTGTGTGTATGGAAATGCTCTTACTTTCACTATTAAGTGTAGCTATGTTTTTTACTGTTGATTTTTAACGGGTGCTTTTTTTTTTACATCACAGTTCTTCCACAAAGCTGATGGTTCAACATAATCCATCCAAGTTTTGATAATGTATTGAGTTCTTAACCCAGTTCGAGTAATTTCAAATCTCCTTAGTTGTTTTCTTTGCTTAATTCAGTCCAATAATACAATAAGTGACCCTTCTGAAAAGTACATTAGCTACATAGGTAGCAAATACCGAAGATGAACTTGAGGTGTTCATATAAATAAGCTGAGCTTGATGTGTTGTAACACAGATACTCCTTTGCCATCGTTGGCATCAACATCACGGACCTGGCCTACTCCCTGCTCGTGAGCGGATCTCTGAAGACTCATCTGTACAACGTGGCACCTGAGATGCCCAGCCTGATGCACTTCCAGCAGACCTTCTGTACGTCTCAAAATTCACCCCACACTGGACTGAGAGGTTTTTTGTTTTTCAGAGGCATGATCAAAACTATTTAGAATGACATTTATGAGCATATATAGGAGAAAACTCTACATCAATTAGAACAAAGCCAAATTTTTATCATAAACTCATCCACCATTAGTCTTTCTTCATTTCTTTTTCTCTTTGACCCAATTTATCTATTAGCATAAAGTACTGATCCACTATATAACAGTTTAGTACAATTAGATAAGCTAGTTATGACTATAGTGACATCCAACACTGACATTGGTATTTATCCTACCCGAATATTTTTAGAACGTCAAGTACAGTATTTGACAGGTTCTACTGTAAGATGTAAGATTTTTTCCCCACTGACATTATTAAGAAAAAAAAACATAACTGAGATACCACAAAATATAAACTCTTCCATTCTATAAGCTTCACTTTTATCGCTGAGACTAATAATGTGCAACGTACGTCTTTATAGAGAATAGTTATGAAGACATACAGTTAAGAGGCATCTGGGTTACAGCTCCCGGTCTGTGTCAGTTTATAAATGTCAAAAATTATCCACACTCTGGCTGTAGAATTAATTTTAATCAACTTTTAGAAAAGACAAATACATCATTCTTTCGACATAATCTCTCTTAATATTTCAATATATTTCAATCTGTCAACAAGCTTTCCTATTCCCTCATTAAAAAATGTTTTAGGCTGAGCTACAGGCCACGAATGCACCGCTCTCTTCACTTCTACACCAGAAGTGAATCTTCATCATCGTAGGGCTGCTTTCAGGGCACCAATCAGGTGAGAGTCCGATGGAGCGAGATCAGGCTTATAGGGTGGATGCTTTAACAGCTCAAACCGAAGTAGTTGCAGAGTGTCGACGGTCTGGGCGGAAGTGTATTGTTATGAGAGGTCACAATGCGTTTAATGATAGCAGTCTTCAGCTCTTCCATAAGCATCTCACCATGACGAGCACTGTTGATAGTTGAACCCTTTTCCCTTTTTTAATGTTCCAAAACTGGCCGTTAAAAAAATCTCAGAAAACTGTAAGCATCAAGGGACAGTAGCCCTAAACGGAAAGTACTGATAAGACAGTGCAGTCAACAGGCGTTTTAATATAACCGGAGTGTGGATCATTTTGACTCTCCTTCGTATTTTCTTTCTATAGTAACATGGTAAAACATGGTATAGTAGATGTTCTATACAAGAGGATATTTAGTTCATTGTTAGATGTGTCATTTATTATTATTTTCTCTCTCTTCAGGTTATCTGATGCAGGAGTTCCACCGGTTCTGGATCGAGGAGGATCCGTGTGACATCATGGAGTTCAACCGAGTACGCACCAAGTTCCACAGGCGCATCCTGAAGCAGCTGAAAAACCCTGACATGGCACTGTGCCCCCATTTTACCGCCTCTGACCTTCACTTGGTTAACCTGTAGCTCCTCACCTCATCCCTCACTTCTGACCTCGTCCTATGCTTCATTCTGTCTAAGCTTTCTATCATCACTGCCAACTAGATGGAGTTGTTCTTGTTCTCTCTCTCTCTCTCTCTCTCTCTCTCTCTCTCTCTCTCTCTCACACACACACACACACACAAAGTCAGTATTTATGGCTGTGCTACGCGCACTGTTAGTCATGTAGTAAGCTCACATCACCAGCATCACTCAAGACCACGGTGATTGTACACGTGCACAACATGATCTCTACTCAATATAACACACCCTCATACGCTCCCTTTTGCAGGTACGTAGTGCACCGGCATCATAGACTGAAGTGTTTTAAAGGTGATCGGATAATGTGAACGTACTGTAGGCTGCTTATGATGATGATGATGGAGCGCCATCCAAATGGACACGGTGAGGGAAAGTCACTGAGGGCTTATTAGGAAGGTATTGGAGCACAGCCTGTTGCAGAGACATCTGAGCACAGGACTGACACTGAAATATTTATTGCTTGCTTTTTCATTAGGAAAAATCCACCCTAAATAACTTGCATATTAATCTTGATGATTAATGGGATCCTGAACGGCATCAAATATTTGTTTTACAATTAAATTATGAGTCAAGTTTATTTGTTTAAACTTCTTTCATTACCATGTTGTTCTATCCTACATTACCCATAATGCAATTTGACTAAATGATCCTACGGATGAGGTAGGCTTTAGTTCTTGCTTCATCTCTAATTAGAAAGAGCAGTGGAGTAGTTCTTTAGTCCTTTGGTCTGTCGAATGTACTTTGAACAGTATTACGTTGTCGTTTTATTGACAGCAATATCATTATATACAAATTTCGTTCCAAAGGTGAAATTTCATATTGTGAAGCCATAGTAAATAATGTAAATGCATATAATCCGTTCCAGCCACCCAAAAAATATTAACAATATTACCAATTTCTAACACTAGAATCATATTTTTGCATATAAAAACAATCAAAATATTTAGAAAAGATATGTTAATAAAGTAAAATATGAAATAACCAGACATTAAACCTCATTTGACCTTAATTTATGATTCCAAAACTGAAAGTGGCTCCCTTTTCTTCTTGCTACCGATCTTGTTAAGAATGTTGGGATCCATGGTGTTATGTCTTCACAAAATTTTGCACTAAATGCCAAAAAAAAAAAAAAAAGGAAAAATGTTAACTTGCTTTGCCTGGCTTTCCACTGACGCAAACAAGTTTTGAATGGCTACCAGACGTCAGCCCAAGTTGTGCACTAAAAATCACGAGGCAGGCGTTCGTATACCAAAGTACTGCTGTAGTTCATCACTATTTGTGTTCAAACTAGATCATGATAGAACTTATGTTTCCAGTACTTTCTATTTAATTCCACCATCAATATCATCATGTTCATATCGTAACTCACTAACTAGACCCGCCAAGTCTCTAGCCATATCTCATCCAGTGTTTATCCCTAGTGTTCTATCATTTCTTCTCTATTCCTCTCTTTCCCTCTTAGTCAACACAGGATTTTACAGGATGGATTTTTCCTTACTCTTTTAATCAGATATTCAGTGTCAGGTGTGAGTTACAGAGCTCCCTATTAACCAGTAGGTGGAGCTGTTACTCCAAGTTCAATGTCACACAGGACGAACGAGCTATCGGATAAGGAAAATAAAGGACGCTTATTTAGGTTAAATGAACAGAACCGGTAGCGCACATTCATCCACGTAAAGTGTAATTAGTGTGAGTTGCTCTCATCGATCTCACCATCTGTGATTTTCACTTTTTTTTTTACAACGAATATTAACCAGAGAAGTTACTGCTGCCATGTCGAAAAAAAAAAAGAAAAAAAAAACTTGCCAAAGTGGTTATAGTGAACATTTTGTGAACATCCTTGTACAGGATTCTTGATGCTTTGGTGTTGATGTAAAGTTATGATTTTTTTTATTTTTTAATAGCCACCAAAGCAATAAGCAACATTTGGGAGAGTCTGGATTTATTAATTGGATTGTTTGTTAGCTAGTTTATCTAGCCATAGTATTTACTCCGCTACTGGTATACACTAATACACATAAGTGTCTACGTACTCTTTAAAATATTCTTTCTTTGCAACTTTATTGTGATCATGATTCTTTCTCTATCTGGACCCCTAAAACTAGACAGTCACACGGTTTGCATGGTGACTTAGCTTTGCATGTGAGTTTATTTATTTATTTATTTATTTATTTATTTATTGAATTAATTAATTACCACTCTCCTACTCATAACTAACCTGAGTTGCTTAAAAAATGAATGTCTACGCTTTTAGCAGTGTTCAGCCTTTTTAATTCAGGAGTAATGCATTATGTGGTATTTTTAAGCTACATCAGCCATATAAGTACTGAACATCATTAGGGGTAATAAACTGTAAGGAACTAGAAGCACTTAGCTATACATACTGCTTAAGATGAATTAGATTTTATCCTGATAATGAAGGGTCATCTGTGTGCATGGCTGAATATTTATCTCTCTGTCTTTCCCTCTCCTTGGATTATTAGATTACCGGAAACTATTTAGTGGCCAAAAGCTTATGTCATGAGATTAACTTGTGCAGTGTAAAGGGTGCTTTTGAAACCATTATCAAAGCTATAGATATATAGCTGTGTAATAAAAAAAAATCATAATCAACACACTGACTTGAGACTCTCTTTGAAATACTACTTCATGCTACTTATTTTTTAGTCTATTTTTGATTTATTAATCTCACTTTTGCATCATTTAATAAATACAGTGGAACTAAACATAATCATATACAGTTACAAAAGTAACATGGGTATTTAGGGGTTAAATAACATTCTTTCATGTTTTTCAAGTACTCGTCTGGTGAGAACACAATGATGAAATAATAATTATGTTAGAAATAATAATAATTAATAATAAAGTAACTTCAGAAACAACATTGCCTTGGGTGAGGTGTCCTGTTCCAGAGAAGTAAGCAACAACAGAGTAGTGTGATCAAAGTTAGCTAAGTAGCTACTGTATGGCCATTACAATTAATGCTAAAAATTGTGCTGAGTTGATTAGGGTATACTTTACTGGAATCAACCACTCTTCACGTGTTAATTAGTTATAAAATCTATTCACATTGAAGGAAGGTTGTTTACTGGTATATTAAAATGATTGTACTTTTTAAAAAATTTTATTATTTTTAATTTGTACTTTTTAGATGCCTTAAATGTCCTTGGCCATCCCATTTCCATAATATACTGAGCCCGCCTGCTTGAAATAACAAATAGACAGTTGTTAGATTAAGGCTGGCACTGAATTCTAGGGAAAGCAGATTTTCATAAAAGAGGGTTGGTAGCCATTGATCCAACCCAGAGCTCTTCAGTGTTATCTACAAAGCGCTATTGCACTGGTGGGTTTTATTCCAAGCACACAGGCATTACAACTGATTCCAGTTATTTAATCATTTAATCTTGAAATTCGAGATGTTATTAGCTGTGCTTGTGTCTGCATTCGTGCCTGGCTGCAATGGAAGGCCACACTGGCCTTTTGCAGCAAAAAATATTTGTTTCTTGCTGATTTTTTTTTTCTTTCAAAAATGATCTTATGAAGTCGGCGATGTGGTGATGTGGATAGCACTATGGCCTCACACGTCCAGGGTGGAGGATTCCCTCTGGGTACTCTGGTTTTCCTCCCACAAAACATGTGCCCTCCTGGGATGGGCTCCAGGCCCTCACGACACTGTACAGGATAAGTGGAATAGAAGATGAATGAGTGAATGAATAAAATTTTTTTTGAACGACACTGTTCCGCACAGGTCAGTAACACACTTTACCAGTTCCTCACACTAGATGCCAGCATCGCAGCACACCTTCCTTCAAAAGACGTTTATCAAGAGTGCTGACTTTTATCAAGAACTACTATTACAAACAATCTAGTCTTCATATATAAGATCAAGCTCTACTCTTTATTTTGGCAATACATTACACCCAATAACTGTCTATACAACTAAGGTTTGACAGAAAATATAGTATACGCATACACGCACACACACACACACACACACTAGACACTAATGGTACCTGACAGCTGATCTGACATCGGACACACTGTATCACATGTATGGTCCCTATTACAGTGCAAACGGATGACAGAGCTTAGCATAACGTCCAAACACCTCACGACAGGGGTGTCAGGAAGCATTAAGTATGCTTAAAGTGTGACAACAAAGCAAAGGAACGTACAGCAGACACATTAACCAAATGCCAATTACACCCCTGTGCATCCTGCCACTTCATCAGCGAGTCTCGACTGTACGATCCGTACGAGAATGTTAATGAATATGACCTAGCCGGAATGAATGGATGGAAACAGCATGCTGTATGGAGTTGCACAAGAGCTGATAGAGCTGCAGAGCATAATAATAGATGAGTTGGGGTTTTTTGCCACCTCACTGAGAGTGACTATAGGGAGCTAATTGATATTCCTGCAGTCTACTGTGACCGTTGGCCAAAATTCGCAGAAGTACACACTATCCGTTATGTCCATATGGAGAATGAGACATCAGAACTCCCTCTGCATTCAACCTTGTCCGAGCTTTCATGTCTAAGGCCGCATCTCTCAAACTCTGTATTAGTATTTCTCCTTCCAGCATTTCTTTTGTCCTTGCATATTCAAAGTTAAGACTATCTTATGACATTATCAGCTGTTATACAAAATCCAGGTCCATTTCATTCTAAGGAGGCTTTGGAACCGCAGTGTAGATTCTGAACATGATGAATATTAAATATTATGTATTGCATATTTTGTGTGATTCTTTTTATACAACAATATATGGACAATATATTGTGATGCTATAAGGCGCTATAGCCAATTCACCTCTCTTCCTCCTTTAGTTTCGGCTGGGAACATGTTGTAGATACAGAGCATAATATTGTAAGAGGTGCTTACTTTTTAAAATGTAGAGTTCCATGTGCATTTCCTACCTCACTAAGAGTAGTTTGGGGAGGTGGTCAATATTTCTAGCGCTTACTACGACTGCTTGCAAAGATCTGTACATACATGAACATTATGTGCATTGCCCCATGTGGAGAATTGGACATCGGATAGTATTCTCCATTTAACAACACCCGATGAGCCTTAAATTACTCTTTAAATTCTTCTGGTCAAATCCACATATCTCCTGTCCTCTTTTTGTACTGTAACGTTTGCCATGAGTTAATGCTGGCCTTGGGTGCCTTAATGCTATCAATCTCCAATTCTCCCCATATGGCATGGCTATACTATAGAAACAGAGCATAATTAAATATATGTTTCTTATCTCTGTAAACCTTTACCTGGATTTGAGACCCATCAACTCCTCAAAACCCAAAGGACCTCCATGTTACATCTTTCCAGTTCTTGAATGCTGTATCTTTCTTTCAATATGAGTTAAAGCCTGTTTTGCGATGTTATCAGCTGCTATACACAATCCAGCTCTATTGCCACCATAGTGTCTTCTGAGACCACACTGTAGATACACTCACTCACCCACTCACTCATCCTGTATCTAGGATCACGGGTAGCCTGGAGCCTATCCCAGGAGACTTGGGGCACAACCCTGGACAGGATGCCAATCCATCGCAGGGCTACTGTAGATACATAGCATCATAAAAGAAATGATTAATGTTTCTGTAGACCTATTTTTTGTCAAGTGTGCCACCTTGTCGATTATGGCTTTGTAAAGCCAATCGATATCCAATTATTATACAGATTTATGAATCTTTAAATTTATAAAAATACGAGAAAAGCTGCACATTCTTAGAACGTCCTCCACTTCATTTCCCCTGAAGGTCATTAGTGCGCTTCTTTCTGTTCTGACATATGTACTAACATCTGTTGGAGGAGGAGGGCTTCTTATTCCTCCCCCTCTCCAAACACAGCGCCTCTGCAATATTTATTTAAGTTACCACTGTGTAGAGCTTTTGACATTGAGCTAGGTGTCAGCTTAATGTCTTTCAGTTGGAGGTATCACCATTTCTTGACCTTGACTCTCTGTGACCACCTGGTCAGATTTACAGTTATTAAAAAAAATACACCATTAATGGTACGATGCGAAATTGACTCATACGTTCGTACTCCATGAATACAGTCTTCTCTGAAATGGATTCGTGCATCTGCCTTTGTATCTTCCTCCAATCAATTTTTTGTACATCATAATTAATTATGATTGCAATCCTGGGAATCGCACTAGCCGCTTCCCTCTACTTGAAGTTTTGTTTAGCCATGCTCTGCTGCTTTCGCTCCCCGCAGGAAAGCTTTGTACGGGCAGCAATAATGAGAAACACCAGAAATTCACATATTCATTAATGGGAGATTAGTATGCCATGCATGAAGCGTCATCTTCTTTGCTGCTGTAGGTGGAGCGAGATAAGGTCTGTGGTGCGAAGCGGAGAGCCGCAGTGCACAATCATCAGAAAACAGAGAGCCAACCGGAGGCATATTGAAAGTCCTGAAGCGTAGACTAGAGAAAGTTCAGCTGCTCCCAGAATGCTTTGGTATTACTCACAGCATGGTTGTACTATATATCTTATTTGGAATGGTTTAGGATCATGTAGACTTAATAAATCATACATATATAATACGGGTGCAGCACAATGCCTCTAACTGTATCTACAAACATCCATATCTGTATCTGTATTTGTATTTATAGGGGACCATTTGTGCAAAAGTAACCTTTTAATCATTTTAGACATTCAGGTGGGTCTCCAGTGTGCTTGAGCACACAAAAAAATCATGAGAAAATATTCCCTGTATTTACCATTGTTTAACCAGCCAATTAGATTTTCCTCCTAGCATGATATTCAGTTTTCAAAAAAAAATAAAAAATCATATATAAGCAATGTGCATACATCTTCCCACGGATCATCCTTCTTTCCCCAGCTCTGTCCCTCTTTTTTGTAATAACGGGCAAGTCACATCAAATACTCTGTTATATTTTATCTTTAAAAACACCCACTAAGTTTTTATATTCATTGTGGAAATGGTCTGACAGCTAGCCCCATATTTCTGTAAGTACCTGCTAACTATTTTGCATTAGCATGGTTTTGATTGACCTCTCTAATTAATCATTAGAGCAAACAAGGTTAAAAAGAGCACTTCCCACCTTTAATTGCAAATGTTGCAATATATTTTACATATTTATGCCTGGAAGAATATTGCAGTATAATTTTAGTGAAGTGGACCATACCATTTCTTGACCTTACCTCCCTGTCTCACTCACTCAGTAAAGTCTCTGCTCCTGTGCTTCACACAAGCCAAAGAAAACACCAAAGGTTAACATATGTACTGTAGTTAGCTATGCTTGTGTTTAAAGCACTTTACTTTCTTACCCAAGGTTAGCTAAGGGTATTAAGTCTTCATCTTTTGTCTTAAGTTGCAATTACTGTAGCTACCAAAGCTTACTTTGGCCTTAACTAGCATAAACAAAGCAATGCTATCTAGCTAACCAATAGAACAAAATACTACAGTTTCCTATAGTATTTACTATATTAAATACTCTACTTTAATAGAGTATACTCTTGCAAAGTGTAGTATTTACCATAGTAATTTATGGCACACTGTAGTATACAATATATATTTTTGTTCTTATGGGTGACAGTGCACTCTTCTTCTCCAGTGTTGGCTTCTTCTTTCATTACCAGTAGAAAATGCCATCTATCTAAAATTCTGACCAAGTAATTTGATTGGATGAGAGGTATTCCATGAGTGGTGATAATTGATAGTAACAGCAATGAAACATTTAACTTAATATACTGTATCACGCTACATCCCAGGTGTTCTAACCCTCGTTAATTACGCTAACTGTTGCTCGCAGCATAGGTAAAAGTAGGTTGGTACGGTCCGCAGTGCAGAGGTGAGACCAACTGCCTGCCAAAATCCACATTCAAAACCAGTCACGCAAGGAATTTCAGCAGGAAAACCCATTTGATAAGGTTATTAAACAACACTTTGTCTCGTTAATAATTGTTTCTAAATTGTTCCAATTGTTTCTGAACCGTCAGGGTTTTAAAAAAATTGCTAGAATGCTAACTAGCCGCTAACACAAGGCTGAATCCCAAATTCCTCTCTAACGCCTAATCAAGAACCCTACTTGGGATAGAAAACAAGTAATTCTACTGTACCTCTACTGCCATTTCAAATTCACCTCTCCATGCCACCTGAAAGTTAACGCTAATATTCTGAAGTGGAATAAATGGAAATAGATAAAATTAGGATTTCTTTTCTCCAGATCAGACCAAAAGTGTGCAAGCTACAATAGGAGGCTGTGAGGCAAAGTGGTTTGTCATGTGTACCAAATGGATCCTCATAACTTGAAAATGGTATGTGTTTTTTTCTATATAAGTTCCAATGTGGAAAAATGGGAATTTTGGGAAACTTTCGGTCAGATTCCTTAGAAAAGTAAAAGTGAGCAGGGATTGGCGATTGTGCCCCTTCACGGTATGACCCACATAAATCTCCAATGTGTTTGCACTTCGAAAATAACAAATACAGTAGGTGCGTTCTTCTCACGCTTTGGTTACATATAGTAGTACTGGTAAGAATTTAAAACTATTTTCACCCTTGTTAATTACACTGCCAGTCACCAGTTCTGACAGTCACACTTATGTAGCTTCGCCGGTTGTGGAAGTATATGTGTTGGCAGAGCAAAATAACTGGTTATATAAACAAATGAGTCATAATCTGTTGATAATAAATGTTGTTTGCGGATCTGTTTTATAAAAGCAATATCACACTTAGGGTTGTGCTGTTGTGCTGAATATCAGGACAGCTGTGATGCCTTTGGCACTCAGCTTGCTCCCTCGTGCCTACAACCACATCACAGCCATGTTCCTATTCATGCACAACAGCACTCCCTTTTCTGAGATATTGATTAATTAGCGAACACTGGTGCTCAGCCATGAGCAGTGAGACAATGTGGGATTAGTATTTGTAAAAAATGCATTTTGACATAAATATAGAATTTATTCTTTTATTTAGTAGTCTTTTCTGTGGCTGTAGAGGTTTAGTTACTCTCTTCTCATTTTAATATTAGCTTTTATAATAGGCACCCTGTTGATTTCATTCAGGAATTCAAGAATTTTACCAGGCTAGGGAATTGAATGATATTAAAAACCATGTGTGTTGAAGGATGAGTAATTGTATTAGTTTAAAGATAGAAGTACTTTATTGAATTCAGATTAGATTTCAATCACAGAGTCAACATAAGCAGGAAGAGGAGATATCCAGCACTTTTCTGGTGCCTAAAAAGGAAAAAAGAAATTTGTAGGAATTTGTAGGAATTAGGACATAAAGATGTTAATCCAGCCAGCATTGTCTGTGTTTGTCAGGCAGGCTTAATAAGAGCAGCGTAGTAATGGTGCTGTTGGTGAGATTTACAGTTATGTGCTTGTGCATTAAAGATAGTGAAGGGTGAAAATGATACTCATTCGACAGGAGTGGGCCAGGAGGACAGTGATCAAGAGGGACATAGTCGTAATAAGGTTAGTTATAAAGGACATTTCAAGATATATACCATCATACAAGATATTTTAGGCAGTAAGCACTTTATTGGGCTTTACAATGGGCTGCACAGCGGTCAAACTCTACTATTAATAACTGATATGGGACTTTGAATAAAAAAACTGTTCCTGATAGCAAGAAAAAAAAACATAATAAGTGGTCTTATCCTCATGTCTGTCTTGGCAGCATAAGTATATCAACATACCCAAGACCAGATGAGCTGGAGATGATCCATCATGAAATGATTCACTGCACAAACCAAGACAACAAACACCTGATTGCTGGACAAGACAACAGTGGCTAGAACATGGCTGAAAGGACTGGGATCCTTGGCCTTAAATAAAGGGGAGTAATTCAGGGATGCAAAGCCTTTGTTTTTGTCTGACAAATAACCTGGAATGCATTGTTTGGATGAATGGATCAATGGAGTTGTGGGCAATAGTTGTAAAAAGACACTGGCAAAGAAACTTTACCAACATCAGCAGCTCAACACATCAGACATTTCCTGAAATAGTCATCCATAACAAGAAGGAAATGTTGCATGAAAAAGTGATGGAAATGAATGCAAGTTTAATCCAGGAAACAGCAACCTCATACAGAACTGCATATGCAATTGCAAAAGAATGACTGGCATTTAGAAATAGATAAAGCTGCAAGAACTGAATGGAACTGTTGTGGGAAATTAACACTGCTGACTTTCAGCACAGACCAGTCCTGTGCTGAAAGTGTGCCCGACATAGCAAATGAAATGAAGGACAAAGTGATATCAAATATAAATGAAATGAATGACCAATTGATGAAAGCATAGCTTTTGTGCTAGAATAAATGATCGTATTCATCAGATGTGATGTAACTGGAGATGGTTATATAGATAACATTTTCTAGATATGGTTGAATTGAAAGATGGTACTGTTACTGACCAGTTCTGTGCATTACAGGCATGTGTTTAGAAGAGATTTATAGGAAGTTGGCTTCAAAGATAATTTTTTGCACAACAATCCAACTGATGGAGCTTTGACAGGCTAATGTAATGTAATTGCTAAATTTAATCAGTGCTAAAACATTGCTAACTAAAATGTGGCATTCCAAATGTAAAATAAATGTATTGATTAGCTTATCAGTTATTGATGCAGTGACTTTTTCACATTAAGTTAAGTTAAGTCAGGCTTTATTGGTCACACATACATTACTGCACAGTGAAATTCTTTATTCTTCGCATATCCCAGCTTCTTGTTAGTAGGCCGTGGTCAGAGCGCAGGGTCAGCCATTTTTACGGCGCCCCTGGAGCAGACAGGGATAAGGGCCTTGCTCAAGGGCCCAACAGCAGCAACCTGGCAGAGCTGGGACTCGAACGCTGATCTTCCGATCCGTAACTCCTTAACACACTGAGCCACCACTGCCCCAAATTAAATCATGGTCATTGTAATTTTACGTTTAAAAAAGAAAAAATTAAAAAGGTTTGTTTATGTCAAAGTGAATACAGATTTCAATATAGTTATGACACTCACTCACCATCTATACTGATCCTGTATACAGGATCATGGGGGCCTGGAGCCTATCCAAGGAGACTTAGTGTACATCATGGATGGAGTGCCAATCCATCGCAGGGCACACACACATAATGTACGATTAGTCACACTCTATGGGCAATTTAGGCTTGACAATTAACCTAATCTGCATGTCTTTGGTGTGTGGGACTAAACCGGTGTACCCAGTGGAAACTCACCAAGCATGGAGAGGACATCGAACCCTCAACCTGATTAGAGAATCCAACTTATCTGTTTACATGCTCCCTGGTTATATTGCTAGTGTTTAATCAGAATATAATATATACATTTTATGTCATGTGCAAAGTTGTTCTGCATTCTGTGAAGTTATAACAGAACAAGAAGGGGAGGTTTGCGTTTAAGTTTGGCTTCCCACCATTTATGATAAAAACCCACATTCTGCATTAAAATGTCTCATTCATGATTTAGGTTAGATGCGTTAATATCACAGCCTTCCACAGACATTGGATGAAAATAAAGACTAGTGGGAGTGTACTGATTGGAAATGAAAGTATGGAAATGGAATATAAACCGCGTTAGATTGACTCACCTAATTCAACACAGGTGCAACCAGTTGGTGATAGAAGTCACACAGTCAATGAAATGAAGATCATCTGTGTGCAGTGAATGTGTCACAAGCAATTGTGGTATAACGACATCTCTAACTGTAAGCTTGTATAGATGGTGAGCAGAATGAATGCAGCAGAAACAGGGAAATCCTGCTTGGACAACCTAATGAAGTCTGCAAGAGACCTGCAACATGGGAGAAGATTTATTTTTGAGTGGGACGCATACAGCCAAAGTGACACATAAATGATTTAAAGATAACAAGGTGAATGTTCTGGAGTGGCTGAGTCAGAACCTCAGACCTCAAACCAGTTGAGGATTTGTGGTTGTGGTTGCACAATGCCTGGGCAACCTGACAGAGCTTTTGCAAAGACAAATAGGATAAAATTGCAGTGTACAGATGTGCAATGCTGATTGAAAACTATCCGTGCAAGTTTGATGCTGTAATAGTGGCCAAAGTTGGTTTTACTAAATATTGTACTACAATGTGTTGTGGATGTGGTGTGTGGTGAACTAACCAGAGAACCAATTAAGGACTTGAAAGAGTTTAAACTACAAGGAACAAAGGTTGGAGAGAGTTTGGAGAGACTTCTGATTTGTAGGCATCAATGGACCACCTTTGGAGGCTTTTGATCCTTCTCCATTTGTGAGACATCAGCTTTCAACATCATGGGTGACAAAAAGCTGAGGAGAGTCAACCCTGAGGTCGACTATTAAAGGTAAGACTGATTTGACAGAAGCTTTTGCACAAACTCCTTTCTTTATTTCTGCTATTTCCAAACTATCTGAACGTTTGACTGGTACTCTAGACCACCCCACAGGAAGCACTTTTGTAAAGACCCTTGACTACAAATGTTGTTGTGTGATACTTGGCCCATGAGCTAGTGTAATTTGATTTATCAACATCTATAGACTACACACATCACTCTAAAGAGCAAAACAGCTAACACTCCTGGCCAATGCTAAAGAACTATTATTTAGCCATTATGCAAGTTAGCTAATGTTTATCATGCTAACTGTATTGTAAATGGCTAGTAGCCTCATTGTGAGATTGCTAATGTTTATGCTTGTAAGACATAATTCAGACATGAGTCTTGTTTAATGAACTCTTCCATTGTAAACCCCAAAGGAAATAAAAATTTGCTGTACAGTAGCTTCAACATTTTGCCTTATAATAAAGCTGCTGGCTAATATGGCTAACTGACATTTCTTTAGATCTTAAGAAACAGAGGGGCCAGGAGATTTTACCACATGTTTTATTTTACTAACCAAATAAATTCTGAGGATGTAATCATGAATTAACTCTCACATCCATACAAAATAGATTGGTTGCAACTGTATACTGAAACCCTGCCAGAATAAAGCTCTTGCATGTGATGCCATTTCTGATGTAAAACTACACTAGCCACCATTTTGTCTTACAATTCTGTTGCACGTGTAAAGTGCCATACAGTTGTTTTGCGCAGGAATATCACAATATAGGAGTTCTTAAATTGTGAAGTTTTATTAGTTTCCCTACGGACAAAATGAAAGCGGTTTGTGGTTATTAGCTACAGTATTCAGCGGTGAAGACTAATCCTGGTCAAAGAAGACCCTCGGTTGGTGATAACTGGCATTTTCTTAGTCCATTTACCTTAATCTTTTCTTTTCTCCATTTTATGTCAGGTAGCATAATTATGAAGTAAATGTTTAGTAACGTTTACACCATAAATAATTCAAAATACACGATATACTTGTGCAGGGGTTAGAGCAATATATTTTTTTCTTTCTTGTCTGTCTCAAAATTCTAGTTAATATAAAAGCATTACAATAGTTCTTGATTGTTATAGGCTTTCATGCTCTGTATGAAAAATGTCTCCCAGAACACAACCCTCATTCCATGCAAAAATGCCTCATAAGAAGCTTCTGCAGTCCGGATGAGCTAAATTGATTTGGTATCTTTCAAATTAATTAAAACAAATGTAACTACTGTATTTTCTTTCCCCTGAAAGAGCCATATGGATAGTTCCGGTTACATACACGTACCACCATACAGTACCAACTGGATGTAACTGCAGAAGCAACATCTCAGTCTCAGCTGAAGCGGGAATGCATTTGGACTCTTTATATTGGGCTGCTGATATGTTTTCATTAGCATTATTATACTTCTTATGTTATTCTGTTAGCATTTGCTATATGTGTATTATTATCACTGTTTCCTTACAGTTTAAATTAGGTAAAAAATGTTCCCCGGCTAATTGTGGTAGCAGGTGCCTGGTTGAGCATCGCCTGCAGGTACAGTAACATGTAATGCTTTCCACTTGTGGCTTGTTATCAGTGTCATTTATTGGTGTCTTTGTGTGAGAGAGAACCAGAGAGGAGTTCACTCATAGGACCCAGAGTAACCTCATACAGAACTGCATATGCAATTGCAAAAGAATGACTGGCATTTAGAAATAGATAAAGCTGCAAGAACTGAATGGAACAGTTGTGGGAAATTAACAATGCTGACTTTCAGCACAGACCAGTCCTGTGCTGAAAGTGTGCCCGACATAGCAAATGAAATGAAGGACGAAGTGGTATCAAATATGAATGAAATGAATGACCAATTGATGAAAGCATAGCTTTTGGGCTAGAATAAATGATAGTATTCATCAGATGTGATGTAACTGGAGATGGTAATATAGATAACATTTTCTAGATCTGGTTGAATTGAAAGATGGTACTGATGCCAATTCTGTGCATTTACAGGTATGTGTTTTACAGAGATTTACAGGAAATTGGCTTCAAAGATAATTTTTTGCACAACAATCCAACTGATGGAGCTTTGACAGGGTACAAAAATGTAATTTCTAAATTTAATCATTGCTAAACTAAAATGTGGCATTCCCAATGTAAAATAAATGTATTGATTATCTTATCAGTTATTGATGCACACATAATGTACGCTTATTCACACGCTACAGGCAATTTAGGCATGACAATTAACCTAATCTGCATGTCTTGCATGTGTGGGACAAAACCGGTGTACCCAGGCCAAGCATGGGGAGAAAATCGAACCCTCAACCCGATTAGAGAATTCAACTTATCTGTTTACATGCACCTTGGACTGCTTATATTGCTAGTGTTTAATCAGAATATAATATATACATTTTATGTCATGTGCAAAGGTGTTCTGCATGCTGTGAAGCATGTCATCTGCACCAGTTATAACAGAACAAGAAGATGTAGTTTGTGATTAGGTTTGTCACCTAATGTCGGGGTGATTCGACCCATGTCGGATTTGTTCGTAAGTTTCGACAAAGTAAGTCTTGACACAAATATACAATGTAAAGCATAAAAAAACAACTACACAGGTTTGGTATTTTGGTTCCGCATTATATCCTCATGGGACTGCGCCTCCAAAATGCGAAGGGAATCCCAGTGATGCAGCAAGGTCAACTGACCTTGTTTAAAGGAAACCCGGGACATGTCGGGGGAAGGATAACGCACCATTTAGGATAAAGCTAAATGGTGTTTACTGCACACTTGAACTAACCAGAGAACCAATTAAGGACTTGAAAGAGTTTAAACTACAAGGAACAAAGGTTGGAGAGAGTCTGGAGAGACTTCTGATTTGTAGGCATCAATGGACCACCTTTGGAGGCTTTTCATCCTTCTCCATTTGTGAGACATCAGCTTTCAACATCATGGGTGACAGAAAGCTGAGGAGAGTCAACCCTGAGCTCTGAGGTCGACTATTAAAGGTAAGACTGATTTGACACAAGCTTTTTGCACAAACTCCTTTCTTTATTTCTGCTATTTCCAAACTGTCTGAACGTTTGACTGGTACTCTAGACCACCCCACAGGAAGCACTTTTGTAAAGACCCTTGACTACAAATGTTGTTGTGTGATACTTGGCCCATGAGCTAGTGTAATTTGATTTATCAACATCTATAGACTACACACATCACTCTAAAGAGCAAAACAGCTAACACTCCTGGCCAATGCTAAAGAACTATTATTTAGCCATTATGCAAGTTAGCTAATGTTTATCATGCTAACTGTATTGTAAATGGCTAGTAGCCTCATTGTGAGTTCGCTAATGTTTATGCTTGTAAGACATAATTCTTACTCTTGCATGTGATGTCATTTCTGATGTAAAACTACACTAGCCACCATTTTGTCTTACGCAGGAATATCACAATATAGGAGTTCTTAAATTGTGAAGTTTTATTAGTTTCCCTACGGACAAAATGAAAGCGGTTTGTGGTTATTAGCTGCAGTATTCAGCGGTGAAGACTAATCCTGGTCAAAGAAGACCCTCGGTTGGTGATAACTGGCATTTTCTTAGTCCATTTACCTTAATCTTTTCTTTTCTCCATTTTATGTCAGGTAGCATAATTATGAAGTAAATGTTTAGTAACGTTTACACCATAAACAATTCAAAATACACGATATACTTGTGCAGGGGTTAGAGCAATATATATTTTTTCTTTCTTGTCTGTCTCAAAATTCTAGTTAATATAAAAGCATTACAATAGTTCTTGATTGTTATAGGCTTTCATGCTCTGTATGAAAAGTCCGGATGAGCTAAATTGATTTGGTATCTTTCAAATTAATTAAAGCAAATGTAACTACTGTATGTTCTTTCCCCTGAAAGAGCCATATGGATAGTTCCGGTTACATACACGTACCACCATACAGTACCAACTGGATGTAACTGCAAAAGCAACATCTCAGCTGAAGCGGGAATGCATTTGGTCTCTTTATATTGGGTTGCTGATATGTTTTCATTAGCATTATTAGACTTATGTTATTCTGTTAGCATTTGCTATATGTGTATTATTATCACTGTTTCCTTACAGTTTAAATTAGGTATTTTTTTCCCCGGCTAATTGTGGTAGCAGGTGCCTGGTTGAGCATCGCCTGCAGGTACAGTAACATGTAATGCTTTCCACTTGTGGCTTGTTATCAGTGTTATTTATTGGTGTCTTTGTGACAGAGAGAACCAGAGAGGAGTTCACTCATAGGACCCAGAGTATGTATTAAATGAAAGGATTTTGTTTCATGGTTTGTACATTTCAGCTCTCAGTTCCTTAACATCATCACTCTAGTTCATAATTCTGCCCACTTGACTTCCACCCCATGGATCTACCCATGATATTACAATGAATTCAGCAGGATGTATTTCCCAAAATATAAACAAACTAGTACAGTAACTCACTGGTTCCCAACTTATTTTTTCCCCTTGGAGCACCCTTTGCAGCACACGAGAGCCAAAATAACAAAACAAAACAAACAAACAAAAAATTTGATCTTTTTAAGTTGTTTTCTATGCAGATCCTATTTAACATGTGCTTATCTAATTCCTACAACCTCACAGCCTCCACCATGGGTTTGAACTACCACTTCATATCTAAATATTTGCTTGAGCCCACATTATAGCAAATACTACTTGCCTGTGTTTTTTTCCTCTTTCTCCAGGATCCCCATTCAAAGCAATAGTGATACTGTTATTTGTATTTTTTTTCTTTTCTTTTGTAGGACCCACTAACTATTCATTCCAAATATTGTATTTCTATTCTGATTCATCCTTAACATATAAACACTCATCCCAAAATGAACAGATTGGCTCTTGGTTAAAGACAAAAGGCGTTCAAAAAAGAAAAAAAAAACTCTCGACATAGCTCTAATCCTGTACTGACAGCTCCCTTAGGGAATGTCATGGAAAGACAACTTGACAACGTGCAGATGTGTTATGCAACAGAAATGAAGAAGAAGAAGAAAAAAAAGCAAGTAAGGGAATAATAATGTTTTTCAGTTAGCACTTATAATACTTATATTATAGCTCCTAATAATTTTGATCACAGAGGTTAACCTTGACTATGACTCATCCTTCGCTGTGCACATCAGTTTCATAAGGATTACCAGCCTAAGGCTTCATCCCTCCTTGTTTTTATTTCACACTGCCAAGGAAATGATGGAAATATCAAGACTAGGCAATGACGATGAGATGTCTTTACCACGTCCTCTCAGCCTGATCATTATACTGTCCAAAACAAATCCGCCTCTCATCAGCCATGTTCCTATTCAACCATATTGTGGATTGAATTGAATCGAACCTTCGGTGTAAATATTGATGATTTTTAAGGAGTGATCGCTATTATTTTGAGTTTTATGCTAAATAGGAGGTGTGCACTTGCTGTCAGGAAGCTGAGCACAGCCAAATCCTTGCCTTATTTCATGCTGAGTGGACTGGCATGATTTCCACTCTGTTTGATGACATCTTTAACATTAAAGTGAATCACACAGTTAAGGTTCACTTTATAATCATTATATTATTATTTGAGCACGCTGTATTGAAATTTAAAAAAACGAAGGTTACAATATTATTTAGTCTTAAACATTGGTTTAGTGATAACTGAAGAATAAATTTTTCAGCATTAGTTGGTAGATTTATGACAAAGATACATAGTTATCCAGGTGAAGCTATCTAGAAGTTCAGTCATGTCATCTTTCATATACATGGCTTCTTTCTACCCTCTCTCGAACCACTGATCCTCTCCTTTAGGAAGAGAGGATAGCTGGTTTGAGATAGAAGGTAGAATCTGTTTGAAAGTGGAAAACCGTTCACAACCTGTCTCCCATTTTCCATACTGCCCTTTCATCCAACCCCAGGAGAATCAAGAAAACTTCACATATTCATCAGGACCACAGGGGAGTATATAGGACATACAGTAAGGCCATCACATCCCATCGTCTTCCCCTTCTCAACCTTTCTATTGTTCATCAGGTGAGAAACAGCCTAGGGAGGATCTACAGTATTTAGGATCTTCAACCAACCATTCTAAGACTGAAGAAGGCACTTGGGTGAGTAGTGAAATGTTTCAAACAATCAATTTGACTCAATTTCCAGACTTTTTTTTTTTTTTTTTTCCAATTTATGAATGGACTTTTTAATGGGGCATTAGTAAATGAAAAAAAAACTATATCATATGTTATGTTATGTTAATAAATAATATTAATTCCCCAATTAAACTCTATTTTTTCTATCTCTTTAAATTCTTGAATATTTCTGAAAAAGTTTATACATTTTTAACCATTTCCCATGATTAGACAATTACTTCATTAAATTTCTAGGTCTTCTCAAGATGCATTCCTGAAGTCAGATTCAGACCGGCAAAGAGGGATAATACAATTACTACTGGCTTGTCTCTCAGATTCTAGCTCTGTCTAAATCCATTGTGTCAGTAATTTTTACAGACCAGGGATGTACACATCTGGAAATACAATTCTGTTGTTTTATATTCTATAAAATGTGCAGCAGAAATCTTCTCTGATAATACATACAGTATGGGTCCATAATTATTTGGACAGCAACACACTTTTCAGAAATTTTGCCTACTTACAGTACACCACCACAATGGATTTGAAATGAAGAAATCATAATGGAGTGTAGACTTTTAAACAAATAGATTGGATCAGTTGTTTAGAAATTAGGCAGCACTATGGCTTAGTGGTTAGCACTGTGGCCTCGCACCTCCAGGATTCGGGTTCGCTTCCTGCCTTGTTTCTGTGTGCATGGGGTGTGTTTCCTCCTGGTACTCCAGTTTCTTCCCACAGTCCAGCAACATGTAGATTAGGCTAAGTGGAGTTCCCAGATTGCCCATAGTGTGTGATGGAGCACAGGAGTGTGTGTATGTGTGTGCCCTGCGATGAATTGGGACCCTGTCCAGGGTGAACACCGCCTCATGCCTCAAGTCTCCTGGGATAGACTTCAGGCCCCCTGAGACCCTGTATAAAGGATTAAGCAGTATAGACGATGGCAACGATGTTTAGGAATGACGACTATTAGTCCCTCCATTATAACAGGCTCAAGAGTAATTGTTCTGATAATAAGATTCTTGACTTTCTTGTTACTTCATGACAAATGAATGATGTAAATGTTATAGAGCTGATTTCAAGTGTTCAATTCAGATTTGGTAGTTGTTCATAATATTCTATCCGAAGATGGTATCAATGCAAGTGAAGCAGAGCATCATAAGGCTAAAATAAATAAAACAGAAAAAACAGACCTATCAGAGAGATAGCATACACTTTAGGAAGGGGAAAAATAAACAATTTGGTACATTTCTTAAAAAACAGAGAGAGAGAGAGAGAAAGTACTGGAAAGCTCATCAACAACGAAAACTCCTTCACAAAATCTAGACATGTCAAGAACACTCTGGAGGAGGTAGGCATATCAATGTCAGTGTCTGCAAAAAAAAAAAAAAAGCCTATATGAATGTACAGACTATTTATCACAATATGCAAACCACAGGTAACAGAAAGACCTGATGATTAAACTTGTTAAAAAAAATCTACATAAGCCTGTCCAGTTCTGGAACAAGAACGAGATTAACTTGTACCAGAATGACAGGAAGAGAAGAATATTGAGAAGGAAAGGAAATGTTCTAAAGCGTACTGCATCATCTGTCAAATATGGCAGAGGAAACAGTGTTATGACATGGGTACGTATGGCTGTCAATGGAGCTGAGTCACTGCTGTTTTTTGATCATGTGGCTGCTGGGAGAAGCAGCAGGATGAATTCAGAAGTGTATAGAACTATACTTTTTATTACTCAGATTCAGTCAAATGCTGCTAAACCTATAAGAAGGAAATTCACTGTATTGATATATACTCCCTCAGTACTTACTACAAAAGCAACACAAATGTTCTTAAATAGCCAGTCGCCTGACCTCAACCTTACTGAGGACAAAACTGAAGGTAGGAAGATCCACAAACAAGTCGCCTGTAAATCTGACTACAGGAAAGACTTGGCAAAGCATCTCAAGTGAGGAAACTATCCATGGCGTCCAGAATACAGACACGGACTGCAAAGTTTGGCATCCAAATATAAAAAAATATTGTTCTATTTATAATTTTGTATGAATATGTATATTTTAATAATTATATTTACATAATAATGTCCAATTCCTTTTGAGGCCTGTAGAAATAGAGATACTTTGTAAAACCCTTGTATGGACTTCAATCACATCTTGATTGCTTCATTTCAGATCTATTGTGATGGTACAGCAGGACAATTACAAAAAAAAAAAAAAAAAAATTCAGAGTAGAAATACTGACAGTAAACATGCCTGACAATGAGTACTGTATATATTTCCAATTTGATCTAATAGTTAAGATTCCTTCGCATTCTGCGAGAACCCTTTTTTGTGGCCTTTTCCTTTGGTGTAAAATGACTCACCTTTTCTACAGTCAACACTTTTCTAGCATTGTTAAAATGACATTTTAAGAAGCTAAATTTTGAGTAACTTTGATTAAGCCACTGAATTTTTAGCACAGGAACAGCCTAGAGGCATTATACTGCCTGGCCGAAAAGAAAATCATGATATAGGGATTTATACTTTATGTTCCATCTATGTTCTGTGGTTGTGGAAAAGGTGTTTGAGTGGTCAAATTGTTGGCCCACCAAGCAAAGAAACCAACCGAAGAGACGAAAGAAATGATGAAATTGGTTCTGAACTGTATCATTAAAACAAGAAAGGATAGTGCTTAACCGTCAGAAATTAGGTCAGAAAAAATCATGAATGATTTTGTCATGGGTCCAGACCGATCCTATTCCAGAGTAATGAATGTGTCAGAGTAAGAACCGAATGTCACGAAGCAGCGCAGCCATCATGCATAGCGCCCACTGTACAAGCCTCTGGAGACAGCGTTATGATCTGAGCTTGCTTCACTTGAACAGGTCTAGGCTCAGCGACATTATGTAGCAATAAAAAGAAGTGCTAAATGACCAGGTTATCACATCTATGGCTTTTTCCCTGTGATGGCAAACCCATATTCCAGGAAGACAGTGCCAAGATTCATCAGGCTCAAACAGTGAAAGTGTTTCTGGGAGCCTGAGGAATCATTTCCACACAAATTGACTACTAGATTCCTGACCATTACCCCATTGAAAATGTATTTGTGATGGGCTGGAGAAGATATTTACTGAACATGTCATCAATACACCACTGTAAAAAAAATATTGTAAAATATTGGACACAAAGAAGCCAGCATTTGTCTATTATTTCGAAGTGCATCTACCGTAATGCATTTTATCAGTACATCACTGTGTATTGGGTTACATTAACATGACAGTTGAATAACTATGGGGTTTACTGTAATTTAAAAGTTAATACCATCATGTTACTGGTTATTTACAAAGGATTGTAAAATCTGCTACTGTTGTATTTATTTCCTATTGTCAGATAGAAATTAAATAAATAAAGAAAAACAATGCGTTCAGTAAAAATATAGCAGGTCCTCAATTATTTGTACAGCTGACATGAGACAAATAATATTTGGAATATTTGGATTACAAAAAGGATAGGCTTTATCAAGCCCATGAGCAGAAACACAGATGCTGAATTAAAATGTTGTCAACAACAGTGTAGCCAAACTGCACATTAGCCAAACACACCAATACTCGACTGCAACACCAATATTATCCAGTTTAATTGATGCCTTATGTGTTTGATTGATGCATTTAGGCAGCTGTAATCGTGTTTTTCAACTGAATTATGCGAATATTATTTCTCTTCACTGGGAGAGAACAAAAAAGGTGGAGTGTCGTTCCGGTGCGCTCCAGCCGCACTGCACCTGTGTATTTGAGGGAGTGCACGCGGGAACGATTTGACTTCAACAAAAACCTTTTCTAAATGACTTATCAGAAAGAGGTTAGAGCTCTAAAATTGTATTTGTCTCTACAACTGAGAATCATTTCGAATATTAAAACAAGAAATTGTATCAGTGGCTTGAGAGCCTGAAAAGATGCGAGATTGCGCGAGTTTCCTGCTCAATGCATGAGAGGTGGCAGCTCTGATCATCACACAGTGCTTAACAACTAACTTATTACTAAACACATTTTAATAAAAATGGCTGAACAAGTGGTGTACTGAAAATATATTAGGTTATATTTTATTCAAATGTTTTTGTTTTACAGGGTATGAAAGCTCTTAGCTAGCTGATGGATGTTAGCTAATATGTCAGCTACTGTAGCCTTAGCTAATGTTGATTGAGCTACACAGGATGTTCTATGAATTTTCGCAACCTGACCTAATATAATCTTTTCTGAAATGCTAACAGTTTTATAATCAGGCAGACAAATCAATATAGGATACTGTTAGTTCTGGGAGACCTCCTTTTTAAAGTCCATGTAGGTAAAGCAGGACTGAAACTGATGTCCAGCGCCAGCCAGTCACGTCTATCCCAAAATGAATGTAATATGAGCAGTTTGATTTCTAAATAGGTGTTTCAATAAAAACAGAACAATATCCTACAATGATCTGTAGGATAATTATGAGCAGTGATTGGACTTGTAAATGGAAGTGCACACTTGCACTGCGTGTGAAAAATACAGTGCAATATGCTGATTAATTACAGTTACCTATGTTATTTGTTAACCAACTACTGTTACTGGAGTACAAAATTATTTGCAGTTAATGTACATAGGACAGATGAATGTTTAACAGTACAGTTAAACATTGGATTGCGAGCATAAATCGCTCTGGAAGCGTGCTTGTACAGTCATCCAAAGCACTCTTATATCAAAGCAAATTTCCCCATAAGAAATAATGAAAACTTAGATGATTTGTTTCACAAGCCAACAAATTAACCTGTGCTTTACCTTTAAAAATAATCATGGCTGGAGTAAGACGAGAGTGGAGAGGAGGAGGAGGGGAGCTATTGTGTAAGACGACTTTCACACACATATGCACATGTGCACGTCACTGCTCTCTGAGGCAAACTTCTTTAACAAAGAACCTCTCGAATAACATTTCTTTTGCCTCCTTTTGAGGATTTTCCAGAAATGTGACGTTGCATTGTCGTTAAACAAATTCATCTCCCGCACAGCTACAGTTTTCTGTCCTTTTTTTTTTTCTTCAGGGGAGCTGTTGTTGCAGAACAGTAATTAAAGAACAGATGCTACACTTGAACACACACGCACAAAAAATTTGGAAGTTCAAGGTGGTTGATCTGGCCTCTAAATTCCTCAGATCCCAATCCGATCAAGCATCCATGGACTTGCATCCCGCAACCCACAGCAACCAAAGGATCCGCTGCTAATATCCTGGTTGTAGACGCCACAGCCCACCCCCAGAGGCCCTGCCACGGTTTGTGGGGCCAGAGCTCAAAGAGAACCTAAACCCTTGGTGGTAAATTCTGAAAACAAACCCTGGCAGGGACATACTGTACTGTATCTTTGTAGTATATCTTATTTGAAGTGTGTGAAATGTGTCACTCATTAGCTGGATTAAAATCATAACACAGCTTAATGAGCGCACAATTTAAGGTGGAGGCTATGGAGCATGAATGTGTTATGATATGATGTATAGCTTTTACTTGTAAGCACTGGCTTGGAAAAAGGGATGTGATTTGTTCTTTGCGTGCCATCTTCTGAAATGGTTTAAGCATTAAATGTAGAATAAAAAAAACACACCAAGGTGTGCAATGACAAGAAATTAATCACTGTCAGGATGCAGCCTGATGCAAAGTGTAGATAATGGTCTCAATCAGCAGTTGATTGTTTTCCTATACCAGTGCATCCTGTAGAAATTTTCCCCTCTTATACCATAGCATTATTCAACATTATTCATCAATTCCTCTTCTGTTCTGCTTATCTTGTACAGGGTTGCGGGGGCATGAGCCAGCGTATGCCCTGGACAGGGTGCCAATACATCACAGGGCACACACGTGCACACATTCATTTACATACTACGGGCAATTTGGGAAGGACATCTACATGTTTTTGGACTGTAGGAGAAAACCAACCAAGCATGGGGAGAACATGCAAACTCCATGCACTGAGGCAAGAATTGAACCCTCGACCCTGGAAGTGTGAGGCCACAGTGCTAACCACTATGCCACCGCGCCACACCATAGCAATGCTTATTTATTATATAAATATATGTACAAAACAGGTTTTGTCACTTACATCATAAAAGCTATATAAATAATTCCCAGACTTTCTTGTAAAATGAATGAGGCGAAAATAATGTACCTGTTATTGAGGAACGGCAACGTCTTCTCGTGAAAACTTTCTTTCCTGTGGTGGAAAACCTACTGACCTACCGAGTGCTGACACCACAGACTCCTCGGATAAATGTTAACTAGATGTCTCCTTGCAGAATATCAACAATTAAATGCCTTTCTTTGTTAACCAACGCTGCATTTTAATTTGTTTATTATTAGACTTTGAGTATGTGAGCAGCTGGCATACCAGTTCCTGTGAATGAGCTGTTACTATAGAAACTATCACGTATTAATATAAACCTGCAGCTGCAGTACTGACAGTGCTGCTGTTATAGAAAATGAATAAAACTCCTCTGATTAATCTGATCCCAGCAATCTGCACCGTTATTGTTTAATATGATTTCAATCTGTTTTAAGTGTATCCTGGATGATCCCGATACTTAAAATGTGTGGAATGACCAGGTGTAAATACAATCTATGGCATCGATGTCATCAACAGAAATATTATTCTACTTGCTCACAATCTTCATTTACGGAAATCTGAATTCCTCCGATTTGTAATAAAGACTCAGGGACAGTTTTTTGGCATTAGTATTTTACTAAAAAAAATGATCAAAATAAATATTTACAATTGATGATGGAGAACACTAAATTGGTTTAAACTTTACAGAGCTACAGACCAAAGATCAGTGTAACACAATCTTCACTGTTCAGCTGTATCTCATTTTTTTTTTGTGTGTGTGTGTGTGTGTGTGCATGAATATACTGTATGTGTGTGTGCACATGTGTACAGGTAGCTTGCATTAGTAGGTAGCTTTTTTTATTTTTATTTTTTTACTGGAACGTCTAGCCTACTACATCTTGAAAGGAAACTGCTTTTTGCCTAATCGGATGCAATTTATTTAAAAACACAAAAAAAGTGAAAACCTTTCACTCAAACTGAAATGTACGTTTGTTTAACATTTTTTGCAACAATTGTGTGTGAATCTATTAAGTATAGGCAATGGATTGTAATTTGTAAAAATAGTTAGAATCATAAAAACCCTTTTGATACTTAATTTGAAGTGACACTTTAATTTCAGCTGTAATATTTTAAATAGATTAAATAGATTTAGGAGTTCGCTGTGTCTGTCTGAGTGCAAGAGAGAAGGTGAGAGAGGGAGAGGAAGAGAGAGAGAGAGAGGGTGCAAGACAGATGATGAGACTGAGAGACTTGGAGAAAGAACTAGTTCGAGATGAGGTGTACAGTAGGTTTGGTTGCTTATGATTAGGAGACCTGAAATTGCACTTTCTAAGGTAATACTCCAGCTTCAGCAGAAATTAGTTGAGCATTCAGCGTCCCGTTTAGGTGCCCTGAAGCATCGAGGACGTCCTTTATGTCCGAATGTCCAGTGAAATCCAGCATGGACATTTTCACTTGATGGTCTCAAGACATCTCCTCTGCTACAGGTTCTGGAGGAGAACATGCCCGAGGCCCGGTTGAGGTTACACAGTGTTTTTGTAAAACAAAAAGGCCAAAGCTGGGCTCTGACCACGGCTCTCGACTATACGGTGTCTTCAACATCTTTTCTACCTACTAGTTCACTTTCTGAAAAGGGTCCACCGACTCATCTTCTTGTCTGATTCATAAGCACATGGTTGCTCTGAGGCAAATACGGAAATTTCAAACCTGACATAAATTATTATTTTTTTCTTCTAAATATACGGTAAAGGTCCATGGTCTACAACAGCACAGTGAGTAAGCAGGGCATGGCTTCGAGGATGGGCGTTCAGGTTTAGTTATACCATAAAACTGCCTTTCCCCGAGTGTCAGCTTGAGGACGTACTCGATGTTGATAACATGCCCGTTGAATTCAGTTTATAGATTTTTTTATACTGTATGTCTATATAAATAAATCTGTTTTTTTTTTATTTCTTTACAATTTTCTATCATTTATTGCATTTTCTAACTAGGTGAAATTAAAAAAAGAGAATTATACTTTTGTCCACGATAGAACTGGCTATTTACACATGTTTAAAAAGCAAGCGAGTGTGTACAGTCTTTAGTTCTATTTACAGAGAAAGCAGTGTAAATAATCTTTTTAGTTATGATCTTAGAATATATGTGAACTTTTCACAGTTTTTTAGTACATATTTATCAGTAATACTGTTTGAATGATTATTTTTCACGGTACAGTTGAAATCCTCCTGCACAACCCATTTTAGTTATCAATATATCATTGATATTTATGTCTCTGCTTTAGTTTTGCCCCGAAAGTTCTGGGTGTGTTTCTGAATGACAGTTTTCTGGTCCTCTGGTCCTCTTTACTCGGCTTGAACGCAAGTTCTTTATACAGGTCTCTCAGCAGCTGGGCTGAAAACATCTCATCACGGCCACACAGTGGAGTTTTGAGTCCTTTTCCGTATTTTCAGTATATGGAGCGACTGAAGTGGGCCATTTATTCCTCTGATCGTGAGCGGAGCTGTTTTGCGTTGGTTCGATTTGTGGGTCAGTGGGATTTTAAGGCACTTGAATGTTTTTGGTCTTCACGGCAGGTCGGATGAGACCAGAGCCAGCCCGGAGCTCTGACGCAGGGAGGGGCCGGCGTGCACGGCCTTGGGGCAGTCAGGGGTCAGGACACGGCCGTTCTCGCCCACACTGCCTGTGATCGACAGCCGAGCCTTGTTCCGCATGGCTTCGGTGAAGGTCAGCTATATTAGGAAATGAACAAAAATGCAGGAAAAAAAAAAAAAAAGAAACACAGACAGAGAGGAAATGAGACCACATATTTATCAAGAGAAAAAAAGGAGCATTTAAAGGTTATGTTGTGAGCACACATTATTAGCAAGCACAGACAAAACAGCAGATTTAAACACAGTTGAGCGATGAAGCATCTCAAATGCGTCTGGCCGAGCCCTGCAGCGCTTATGTAAGAAATGATGCTCAAACATCAGAAAATAACATAAAGAAAAACAATAGTATGTCGATTTGTTAATTTACTACATAGTTCCTATAAAATCGTTCTTTCCTCCATCCGTTATTTATTATTTTTTATTTATTTTTCTTTGGTGTAGCGAGGCGTTTAATGTACTGTAGGTCTATCCTGAGGTGATTCTGATAATCGCCATGGTTACATTCCATCATGGTTATGTAGAAAGAGCAGCATGGATTGTTAATTAAGGCTTCTAATTATCACTTAATGATGGGATTGTGCTTCGCTCTGAGTTGAGTTTGAGCACTCTAAGTTGTCAAATGAGGTTGCCTGGCAACAATGCATCATGAAACTGACATGATCATGGCAGATGTCATACACAGTCACGAGCTGTCATGACAGATATCCAGTGAGATTAGCCTTTATGCTACTAGGACATGCTGATGTAATGTATGATGCCAGGTTAATTTGTTACAAGTTTTTGGCCTGAGATCTTGTCATAATAACTCGAGAGACAAAGCACCCCATAGAGTCTTCTCCAGCATATCCTAATGACGTACGGTGGTCATCGATTCACGTGTGAACATTCCTCATATTCCCAGAAAGACTTTCACAATTTAAGGCCTGATGAATCCTGGCCAGCAGGCAAGACAAAAAGAAAAACTAAATTAATATGATACACTGGTGCATTCAGGTCATCAGCTGACTTAATATTATTGCCACATAACCAACTGAAGGGGCACTATGCATGATGGGTGCATCGTTTCATGAGCTTTCCTTCTTACTCTGATGCACCCATTGCTCTGAAATAGGGCCCGTTTAAACTCATCAGACCATAAAGATCAAGGAGCTCATAGTGGACTTCAAGGAGAAAGGTGACACACACACACACTCAACGAGTGTCATTGTGTCATTCATTTTAATTTCTAAGGATCTCTCCTGGACAAACAACAACTGTAGCCTGGTCAACAAGGCTTACCAGCATCTCTTCTTCCTCTTCCTGAGGGGTCTAAGAAAGAAACATTCTGGTGAACATCTATTGTTGCACCATTGACAGCATCCTGACCAGCTGTATTACAGTCTGGTATGGAAACTGTTCTGTGTCGGACCAGAAAGCGTTGCATCGTGGGAAATTCACTTCCTAAGATTATGGACATTTACTGGAAGTGTTGTCTGAGCAGAACATACAACATCAATAAGAACTTCTCTTTCTCTGCCCACAGGCTTTTTGCCATCCTGCCTTCTGAGAGACGCTACAGGAGCTTCCGGATCAAGACAAGCAGGTTCAGGGACAGCTTTTTCCTACAGCTGTTTCCACAGTGAACTGAATACCATTACTCTGTCTAACCATATTTACTTTGCACGACAAACTACTATACAGACACTGTAAATAGAATTGCACAACCCATAATTGCTGCTTATAATTCACTACTGTACATAAACTTTAACACTCAGGATTGCCATTCTTACCATTCTTAACTGTTGCACATATTGTACTGTATATAATATCCACCTTCATTGCGTCCACATATACTAATTTGCAGTCATTGTACAGTATATAACTCCTTTACTGTGTACTGATTACATATGCAAATTATTTTGCCCTGCGATAAATGCGCTTCTGGTTAGATGCTAACTGTATTTCATTTCGCCTTGTACCATACATGTGCAGTGGTAATAAAGTTGAATGTAATCGAATCTAATCTATACGTGACCTTTTCGCATTGCTCGGGAGTCTAATCTTTATGCTCCCCAGCAAATTCTTTCTGATTAGCTTGAATAACAAGTGGTTTTCTTATGGCTACACATCTATTTAGACCCAATCCCATGAGTTCTCATCACACTGTGTGTTGACATACTCTTACTCTCAGTGTTAATCATACCTCTGTTTTGCACTCATTCACACACTATGGGCAATTTGGGAACACCAATTAGCCTTATCTATTCAATTCAATTGTCATTGTTGCAAAGCAGCTTTACAGAATCGAAAGAAAAAAAGAAAATCTGCATGTCTTTGGACTGTGGGAGAAAACCCCAATGTGCACAAAAAAAATGCAAACTCCATGCACACAGACCCCAAGGTGGGAATCGAATCCAGGACCTGGAAGTGCAAGGCAATAGTGCTAACCGCTAAGCCACCGTGCCGCCTACTTACTGTAACTCACCTCAATTTGTGAATTTAAATAATGACTTTTTTTGGGGCTGGGCAGTGAATAATGACATTTTTTACATGATCATGTCAGATTTATGAAATGTTTATGTTCTAGTAAGGATTTTTTTCTTTTTTTTCTGAAGTTGGAAAGAATACAGTAGTATTCAGTAGTATTTTGTACTTAATTTTTTAAAAATTCTTATAAAATCTGTATGATGCATGCATTTTTTGTTGTTTAAATGACCCTTGTTCATAAATAAGCACATCTTTTGGCATACTATGCATTAACTATACTATATACAATATACATACTACTGTATACATATATATTAACAATAGTTAACAATTGAGTTGATGGGTTGTCGTATGATGCGAATGATCTATTTAAAAGTGTACTTATATATATATATATATATATATATATATATATATATATATATATATATATAGAGACAGACCAAAAGTTTGGACACACCTTCTCATTCAAAGAGTTTTCTTTATTGTGTTCTTTATTGTGTTCTTTAGCCCAAACGCGTCTCTTCTGCTTGTTGCCTGTCCTTAGCAGTGGTTTCCTAGCAGATATTCTACCATGAAGGCCTGATTCACACAGTCTCCTCTTAACAGTTGTTCTAGAGACGTGTCTGCTGCTAGAACTCTGTGTGGCATTGACCTGCTCTCTGATCTGAGCTGCTGTTAACCTGCGATTTCTGAGGCTG